>JAEUWS010001218.1:0-43375 GCA_018524945.1 Podaxis sp. C-F-92630
TCGGGTGGCAGAGCAGAAGTATCGCTATTTTTTGACCGGCCGGGCGGATGGGTTTATTGCGACACTGACGGTCACAGTAGATGACGATCCGGATAAGAGGGAAGCTTTGGTAAATGCATGAGCCCAGGGCATATTGTCGCAAAAATGTAAGTGCTCCCTTCACAATAACTTCGGACTTGCGTTGGGATAACAGAGAATTAATATTCACAGGTGCCCCCGTGACGCTAAAATACCAAGAGTTATTGAAACGACTGAACGACACTGCTGAAATGTTGGATCAGGTAGACATTACAGGGAGAATATCATATAAAATTATTCTACTCGAGGTGAAGAGACTCGCGCTACATGGTTAGTAGTACCTCCGAATTACAATTGCGCGACCTGACTCACCTACGTTGTGTAGACCAATCGGCAGCAAATTCTGCCTCAAGGGCCGACAGCTAAAGGGTTGCGGATGAAGGCCCACAGAGTTTCGTGGTTGATTAGGGGTCGTCTACACGGCTCACACGACATCTTAAACAGATCATAAGCGAATGCGCAGCAATGTCGGTGAATTCTCCAAACGCCGAAGAGCTTAGGTTATTGATGGCTGGAATAGCAAAGAATATGGCCCCGAGAAATGCCACATCCTGAAATTCATCCTTACCGACGGCGATCACTGGTTGTATGGATTACTCAAGAACCCTCACACAAATATGATTGAACAAGGCTCTCGACGTGAAGCTTTTTATATTATCCTTGATAACGGGAGCCTCGAACGGACCAGTATGTTATTGAAGCTCCTCGCAGCGTGGGTGGGTAACGAATTGATACTCTTACCGTATTCATGCTTAATATGATACCTTCAGATGGTGGTTTCAGGGAACGTTCTCCTCAAATTTTTCCAGCCGAATGACAATGATGGAAGTCTTACTGCTTACTAGCTATTAATAGCCTTTGTTGTGGGGCTCCCGGATTACAGTACTCAGACACCTACCTCTCTTTTCGCCTTGTATGCCTCTTGCATAACAAATGTGTTGCGGGGAGTTGTTCTCATAGCGGTTCTGCTTCTCTTGCTACAATGCTGCCGGCGTCTTTATCCACATTATCGGCTTAAAACGGCGCTGCCTCGCGGTCTGCGGTTGTAAGGGTCAACGCGGTCACTCACTTTTGACCTCATAAACCTGGTTGCCGCCTCCTCTGTACATCAATTTATCTTCCCAGGCTCTCATATGCCCATCTTCTTAAACGACCATAGGTTTGCTGCTGTTTCACTTGTCATAGCGAGAACCTGAGTATGAAACGGGGTGGGGGGGAGCGTCGATCCTAGTCTGACTGTTGCGCCGCGTGACTTAGATGGCTCAAAAATGTGACGCTGTTACATGACGCGATAGTGGCAATGCTGTCTTCTCCCCTTCTCCAGCTAATTGTTTCCTTCCTCTC
Organism: Podaxis sp. C-F-92630; assembly: GCA_018524945.1. NCBI lineage: Eukaryota > Fungi > Basidiomycota > Agaricomycetes > Agaricales > Agaricaceae > Podaxis > Podaxis sp. C-F-92630. The sequence continues at coordinate 1,423 of JAEUWS010001218.1, forward strand.
TACGTTGCTAAGGTTCTTCTCATGGTCGAGGTATCTGAGTTCACAGAGAAATCTACTCTCTGTCCCAGAGGAAATCTTGTGTGAAATACTGCAATACCTGGATTGGGGAAGCGTGTTGGCAGTGAAATCAGTGCGTATTGACGTCTTTTCTGGGACATCCTTCTTATGTGGTTAGACCTGCGTATGATTGCGGGAACCCACTCGCTGTGGCGTTCGAGAGTTTCGGAGCTCTCGTATACGTTGGGGGTACCCTTGCTCGAAGGACCTGTGGAAACATACACTGCTGAAGAATTGGAACAAATTGTTATTAAACGATCCCGAGTCCGGGAAAGATGGCGCCAACCAAACACATCTGCATTCCGCTCGCGGATGCCTGACCTTGATCCTGGCACCTACGGAAATTTTCACCTTCCGGGTGGGAGATGGTTACTCGACAATGTTGAGGGCTACGTTTACATTCTAGATTTGGATGCGCCTGAATCAAAGCGACGTATGCTCCTTGATGTGCGACAATACGACAGATATGGTAGACAGGTGGACCCCCTCGGGAGTTCTGCAATTTGGGTGGATCCATCAAAATCGTGGCTATCCGTCCGGGTTGCACTTCATAACACTGGAACATCCCAGGAACTTGGTAAGTTCCATTTTGCTTTTCGGCCTTCTCTAGATCTCAGAATATGGTTATAAGACTCGACTCGTATATGTATCTATCAGCTCGAGTTGGCAGGTCGCGGCGCCGGTGCTACCTGGACAGCATGCCCAATTGGTACTCTACAGAGCCCAGGCCATGCTTGGAGACAACTTAATCGACTGAAGCTCTCCGAGGAATATGTCGTCGAGCGATGCGTGGACGACTGAGATAGCGTTAAGACTTTCAAAGTCCACATTTTCCGCTATTCAGATCCTTGTCCTCGACTATTTGAATGGAACTACTCCGTAGCAGCGGCAGTGAGCACATTAAAAACAATTCGTTGCGTGATTCACGATGACCTTTTTTTTAGATTTTTCCCCTGCCAGGTAATCAGCTGGTTGCTATCACCGAGACTCACGTCGAGATTTTCAACATGACGCAGTTTGAAACCAATGGCTCGCAATTGGCCCCTGAACCGCTCTTCCGTCTTCCGTTGCATCCTAAACCGCCTCTGAGAATATCTCGTGTGTTTACCGATGATCGCTTCTCCTCTATCGTCACAGCGCGCCAGGGTGATATCAACGTCATCCAAGTACCACATACACCTGGAATCCGCCCAAGGATCAAGAATCTTCCTCATGGCGTCGTTCCCGTTCGCTCTGGGAACTTGGGGCTCTCACTTGCGGTTCTTTTGCGGAGTGACGGTTCGATGGATTTCGTGACGTTCAGCTGGTGGGAGAAGGAGCTCCAGGTGGAATCTAGATCACAGGTTCGATTTTTCGAGAGAGACGGATACCTAAGTATAATAGCATGTGATGAGGCATCTGGGCGCATTATCTTTCGCGATAATACGTCGTACTCAGTTTTACAGGTGTAGGAGCACAGCAACTGGTGGATGCAGCTCGTCGTCATGCCCGCTAGGCCGATCTCGTTTTCAACATTAATGGATTTGCACAAGAAGTCAGATTAGGAGACCCAGTTGCAGGAATGTTCATGCTTGTTGCACTCGATCCTCCAACTTCATCAGTCGTTCCTTTGTATTTACGTCAAACGTGGGGAATTGATTGTCACCACATTTGAAAACTCGGACGTGAACCTTGTGAACAGCCGCCCAAGTCTGGCATTCTCACCTACGGGAATGCAACCTCCAGTTAACAGACCCTGCCCGAACTATTTCATGATATAAAACGTTGGCGAACGGAACTTTTCGAAATCTATTTTTTTTTCTCTTGTGAGTTGCAACCGGCCCCTGAACTGCTCTTCCGTCTTCCGTTGCACTCCGAGAATATCTGGTGTCTTTACGAATGATCGTTTCTCCCCTGTCGTCGCGGCACATCAAGGTGATACCAACGTCATCCAAGTACCGCACGGACTTGGAATCCACCCAAGAATCAAAAATCTTCCTCACGGCGTTGTTTCCGTTTACCCCAGGAACTTGGGACTCTCACTGGTGGTTCTTCTGCGAAGTGACAATTCCATGGATTTCGTGACATTTAACTGGTGGGAGAAGGAGCTTCAGGTGGAATCTAAAACACAGGTTCGATTTTTCGAGAGGGACGGATACCTACGTATGATGGCACAGTGTGATGAAGCATCTGGGCGCATTATCTCCCGCGACAGTAGATCATACTCGGTTTTACAGGTGTAGGAGCGCAGCAACTGACAAATGCAGCTCTTGCTCACGCTCGCTGCGCTGATTTCGTTGTTCGACATCAGTAGATTTGCGCAAGAGGTCGGAGTGGGAGACCTGGCCGTGGACTGCGGTCGAGCACCGCGATATAAGTTGTTGAGGTAAAAATTAAATAAATAAATAAAAAGATTAGGAGACCTGTGTTGCAGGACCGTTCATGCTTGCTGCACCTCATTCCTCGACTGTATGAGTCGTTTATTTGTGCTTAGAGCATTGGGGAATCCATTGTCATTACACTTGAGAACTTGGACGTGAAGCGTTACCCAAGTCTGGCGTTCTCAACCGCGGGGACGCAATACACATAGGTACTCAGCTTTTCCAATGTCACGACTAAGGACAAAATAATGAGCTCAGCAGCCCTGGTTATTCACGACTCTGGTGACGCGGGAGCCCTGCTTGCCCGGCTAGACCCGGACCCTCCCATATTTCGTCCTCAGTCACTTCAATTTCTGACATCTGTCCAATACGGCGTGTTCAAGGAGCTAGTACAACGCTTTCTCGTGCTTTCCCATCAATCGGTATGTGCCTCTTCATGAACTTCATCGTCAATCCCATTGTATGTAGTACAGTCAGAATGGTTTGAAGTCAGGGGGTAGCTCGCCTTTTGCTATAGAGAGCCCTCCCTGTCCGCCCGATATGAAGAGAGGGTCAACTGTTGCGTACAATAAGCTTGAATAGGATAGGAAAAACAGTGTTGAGGGGGCGAATTTATGATAAAACATATTGCATTTGGGAAGGGGGTTATCGAGTTCTTTATTTGGAGTGATATGACGCTGTCTCTAGAGAGTGGGGAAAATTGCCTTGGATTGGAGCGCTGGTATGGTCATGGGTATACTAGGGTATAGCAATGACAGCGACAACGACGTGAACACAAGCGTGAATTTAACCAGGGAGTCGAGGGGGCAGATACGAGGACGAACACGAACACGCCCTCGACATGCTTCTGCCCATCCGATGTTCCTGTATATCTGTCATCTCCGACTTTGATACCTACACTGTACCGTAAGTGGCGGGTACGCAGTTTGGGGTGGGAATGAGACGGAAGAATTTTGACATTAGCTCGCTTTTGGTTAAGTACGCTATTATGCTTCAGAGTGTATATGAATGGTGCGACGGTGCGTCAAATGCATCGAATATGGGCGCGGATGTGGTTGACTTTTTAGATAAGGCGCCGATACTTACAGCTGCTGGATTTGGGTCTGGATGAAGAGGGGATCTCGCCCTTGCAGTTATTTAGTCCGGTGGTTCTAGCTTCGGGACGGTAGTTTGTGTCAATGGTGGATGAGCAGTGGTTATTTGTGGAGTGTGTGCGGTGTAAATAATTCCCGGTCTAAAGCCGAATTTGTACATGCAAGAAGTAATACTTGTAATATGTTTTATATACATAAATAGCATACTGACAAGATGTCATGGTTAGAGCCGACCTGCCTCTCGTAAAGCTCTACGTTCCTCGGAAAGATTCTTAATCTCTTTGAGATCAATAACTTTGAACATCCAGTTGAACCACCAGCCACTACTACGTCCACTTGGGAGATGCATATCTTCTAATAGCTCATCTGCTGCTTGTGGCCACCTATACGTGCATCGTTAGCTCAACGGATAAGGGAATTGTATCCAGCCTGAGACAAGTCACTGACGACCACAGATGTAGGGCAGCGCTGACACTCTCGTTTATAAGTCCCAACATGCCAGGGAACCGTTTTTGACACCAGGCACTGTGGCGCTCTGCTTCTTGGAGTGCAGCTTCTGGTGTAGGTGGCAGCTTGAGTTTGCCACCAAGAAAGTAAGACGAGATCCAATGTGCAACGACTTCAAAAATATAACCATTGTTGCCTGTGAACTGTGTATTCCGACATGTCAATCCGATGTATGAATGATGGGAGGACATAGGGTAAAACGTACGATTGCACCGTTAATGGCAAAGTCTTTCCGGTGGATGTTCTTTGCTGGCACGATGCCACGATAAATTGAAGACGACATGACTGGCCCTGTGGTTGCACCTTCGGGACATGTTGGGGGATTTTGAAGGGAACAATACGACGTCCATTCGTCATTGACAAGTGCTGTAGGTGGCAAAACATGCCTACGGATCCCCAACTCTTCGGCAGTTTGATCTGTCATTATTTTCGTCAAAACAACGCTCACAGTGGGAATGTGGATGAGTAACCGTCAAAGAGGTTTTCCCAGGAAGATCGGTATCCAGTAGCAAGAATTACAACATCTGCAGGGACTCTTCGTCCATCATCGAGGACAACAGAATGGCCGTCTTCGCCATAGGCTACCGCACGTGCCGGAGTGTACAGGTTGATTTGGCCATTGGTCGCGAGAGCATAGAACGAGGTAGGGCGCGCAACACCTTCGTCGTTTACCCGGGGATCCCAGAAGAGGGACCCGACCTTTCGTAGGGGGGAATCTTCCGGCAGGTTATAGGCGTGGAACTAGGAAGGAGTTGATTGAGCATTCTTCGTGAAAGAGGTGACACTCACGCCATCCTCGCCGAATGTTTTGAACATATAATGCACAAACTTCGATCCGAGCCATGTTGTGTGGAAAAGGCGTCTGTGGCATCAGTTGAAAATGGTGTCCTCAGGGAACTAACTGGATCTTACTCGAGACGCGAACGAAGGGTACTGTACGGAGAAAGTGTGGAAACTACCCTATATTTGAGTCCGATCAGCACACAATGTAAGCTCACGATCCACGAGGTCCATCGTACCTGCTTTTGCGCAAAATTGCAGGAAGTGGACGTGGCGACGCGAGATATGGTTCGAGGTGCTCAAACACGACAGCGACTTTTCTTCCTTGGTTAGCGAGGTACGCTGATATACTGCAAAGGATATCAGGCTCCAAAGAAGTAATGAGAAGACTTATGACACACTCCTGAGCGGATTTACCGCAACCTATGATGACGATATTTCCTGTCTCTACAGTTGAACCTTCTTGGATCGACCTGACAGTTGCAAGGATGTTTGGAAGTTCTTGATTAAACCGACTCGAATGGAGAACTAAACCTCGGAACCGGGCAGTGTCAGCTGCGTGAGGAGAAAGGCATGAAGGGATGCTAGGGTTGCTGCAGCCCTAGCTGGCGTGCAAAAGTCAATTATTTGCTCTGTGAAACTTTCTTGTGACGGATGCTTACACCTGTGCAAAGAACCACCTTGCTGAAATGATAGTCTGAAATCACGTTCGTCGTTGAGTCTTTGGCCTTAACCATCCAGCCGCTGTTGTTCTCCCCGCGCTTGATGCCGAGAACTTCTGTTTTATATATAAATCGGTCCTTGAGAAACTTTGCAGCGAAGGACTCCATGTAATCCGACATCACGTCTCCCGTTAGACGTCCTCCAGTGCTTGCAGCATTGGGCGGGATATCCATCTCCATTGGCGAGAAACGCAATTCCCCGTGAACACTAGACAGTGACCTTAGCGACTGAAATTATTGAATAATAGCATAGAGAAGACACGTACTTGTTAAGAGAAAGTCCAGGATACACCCGCTCTTTTGCCCAGACTCCACCTGCACTACTATCGCGGGTGATTAACCGCAGGTTGGTGAAGCCGTCTTTGATCAGAGTATAAGCGGTGATAAGGGCAGCAGGCCCTGAGCCAATGATTCCAATACTTTGCTGATTAAGAGCCATATTTTCGTCGTATGCCTAGCGGAGGAGTGGAGTCACCAAGTTCAAGAAAGTTACCAAACGTGAACACTTAGGAGGCGGTATTATATAGCTGTGAAATGAGGGGAAAGCTGGACGTCTCAGTTGATGTCCAGGCCACAGCGACCCTTGCTATTGAAGGATCATCGTTACCTCCGGGGTAGTGCGACGCATTGATCTGGACACGTAAATCGTGGTCCATCATACAAGCATCCGGCAGGTAGGTGCGTTCGTCGATGCACAGAAACTGTTGATCATCGATCGCCTTTGAGCTTGAATCATGTATAAGGTAGATAGACCTGTGTGCTGTCTGTCTTTCACGATTAACGGATGTTTAGTACCTCAGTGTCTCCCACGTAATAGTGGACAGTTGTATATTTACCTAACGGGCGTTTAGTATCTACCGGAGGATAGTGAATGCAGGGGTAAATAATGCCGTAATAGAATAGAGACTCACCTCAGTGTCTCCGACGTAGTGGTACAATAGACAGCTGAGGTAAGTGGGCGCATGCCAACGTGGCCTTAGCCCTAGAGTTTGGTTATCCCAGACGGCAAATAAATGGACTGCAAAGGTGTGTCGTGCATTGCTGCCCCTACTCCAGCATATACGGGATCACCGCCATCAATGCGCCCATCCAACCTTATTCTGTCGGTGCGATGGCGCTCGCGATCCTCCCTTCAACAACGCGGAGTAGTAAGTCTAATGAGCAGCACTTGGACGAAGTCCAAAAGACGCTTGGATGGCAGCGAGAGAGTATGTGAGTTTGCATGGACTTGAAGCTTGAAGGTGATGGACCTAGTTGCATGGTCGGCCCTGTGTTTGTCTACCAAACTTGACCCGGCTTCCAAGCGCTCAGGCTATCATGTACCTGAACATTCTGTTCTGAGTCTCGATCGATGTCTCCAACCTATTTCCTCTTATCACGCGAGCAGCTACCCAGTCCTTGGCGAGGTCAAATATCGTCAACTCGCTCTGAGCCACTTTGATATGTTCATATCCGCCCTTTTTGGGCTTAGCCCGTATAGCATTATCCTTCCTGGTAGGTTGGAACACACTGGTGACAAAAAGAAGTCTTGGCACATCTCGCAAGCTGATTATGGACACGGTTGTGTGCGTTTGTTTCACCGCCGAATTTGGATATCTGAATGACAGTCAACCTTTCGCAAATGATATAGAGAAGCAATCGTATCTGGTGCTTTTCGTAGGCTGAAGCGTGTCCGCTGGGGGCTTTAAGGCGATTCTAGCTCATCATCTAGCTTCATTTCCTTCTGGCCCGCCTCATTATGCTGGGTCCTCGATTACACTTCTTAGCATACTCTGGATGGCGATTTCTCTGGTGCGAGCGCTCATCTTCCCATAGCTATCCATATTGCTTGACATACCTAGTGTTCACTAGTAGATATGGACGGGTGGCCCAGTAAGTCGTTCCAGCAAATGAAGGATGAGTACTGAGTGTCCGTTACTACACATGAAAGTTATCGAAACATAGGAGATTATATCGCGCCCCTAGTGCGGCGCCCCAGATGGCATAGCCGGCACAAGCAGTGGAGAGGTCATAAAGAATTGGAGCGATTCAGTTTCCATCTCAACGATCCCTCTTCCTGATTGCACTTTTCATGCCTGCCTGGTATCCTCGCTGCTACGAGAACAGCTTGGGGCGATATGTGGCAAAGTAAGATCCAAAATGGGGTAAGCATGTATAAACAGTCGCAAGAAGACACGTTCGGACAACTCAGCCCAAGAAGTGACACGTTCTTCTTATCTTTTTTTCCCTTGCTCCGGAACCGCCAGACCCAGTGTTCCGCGTGGCTCGTCATAGACAAATGGGACTTAGTAACTGGCTTGGAGGCTCAGCAGCCTTTCTGGTTGCCTTTAGTGGCGATGTTGATGAAGCTAGTCAAAGTTAATGCTAGCGGCTTGGGTTGGACGGGTCGCCTGATTCTTGATTCGATTACAAAGCCGAGTTAGACACAATTGCCGAATCTTTCTGATCAAAAGCTTTTAGAGCCTCACCGGACTTCAAAACGCATGCGAAAGTGTGGGAATGATCATTGGAGAAAATCTAACAAATGGACTAGGCCCCGTTCTGGACCAAATTCATGAAAATTGCGGATTGGAAGGTTGGCAGTTACGTCTTCCCTTTCATTTGGCTTGGTGTCTCCGCAAGATAGATCTTCTACTCTCAGGACGGAGCTGAACGTTATCAAGAGTGTCTCGCACGTGATGTACTGACTATGCCCGAAAGACCCTTGATATCATGGGTGACTCTGAAGCCATCTTTGGTGGAGTATCGCAAATTGCGTCCAAGCCTTCTCATCAGACAGAATCCCGATTGGGATGTCATTTCGTCATAAATTAACTTCTTTCTCTCCTAACTTCTCCTATGAATTTTTTTCCTTCTCAACCAGAAAAACTACATCCTAAAGATAGAGGTGCTAGTGGCCCCCAATAGTCGGCAGCGGTTTTTAGCCTTGGCTGATCGCCTATGAAGCTACCCCAGAGTCTTCCTACAATTACCATGGCACGGAAGAGCTAACACCCAGCATGCTCTTTCTACTTAATTTCTGGAAGCCAGAACGCATGTGGCGTGCCTGATCGATGATCCTCGAATGCTTATACATAATTAATACTCCAGGTCTGCGCCCAGCCTTTGACATTCGCCAGACATTTGGCCCACTTTACGTCCACCGCAAACCGGATGCGAGGAGCACCGCACCCGCTCTTAGCACCCTCATCCAGCGCCGAGAATATAAAGCTTCTCAAATACTTGTGGAGACAGTCGCAGGAAGAAGGGAAGCACTACTGCCTGGTGAAGAAGCTGACATTTGCAGCTTCTGCGAAGAGTCAATGGTGCAGCCCATTCCGTTTCCGGATAGGGTTCTTCTATCCCAATTAGATAAACTTCGATGGAGCCAGGAGTCCGGCGAGCACTTTATAACTGCGGGTCTTTTTCTGTTCTTAGGCTAGGTGAGCGTAGCGACCATGCCCAACGTTGAACTCCTGTAAGCACAATACTTTGACCTTGTTCGTGACTCTATCGTTGACGATCAACGCAGTCTCGGTCCTATGCTTATTGGCGTTTTCGCCAATACCATTCTTTACGGCGTAAGTGGTTGTGAACGACTAGAGAGAGAATGTTCCTAATCTCCAGCAATTAGATTTTGGTTGTGCAGGTAAGTCACTCAGAGAAAAACTGGACCGCTAGCTGGTGCTAAACCTTCACCCAGTCGTTCATTTATTACCAGACCTATAAGAAGTATACTGTTTTCTTAATCCCATGATCCCCGTCTCAGTTACTCAAATCGGTTTTTAGGGATCCCACATGGATTCGCTACTTTGTGGGTTCCCATGATGTCCGAGGGTCTCAGTCGCTCACGCAACATGTTTTTTTAGGTACTCTACCTGTTTGTCTTGGAAACAATGAATACGGGATTCAACATCGGAATGATGTACGAGCCTCTGATCATACGTTTTGGTACGCTGCACCAAATCTCCCCAGACCTCTCCTAACGCTCATCGGATGACAGGAACTGAGCGAGCTGTCACAATTGCTCCCATCAGTATGTCTTCTGTTCCGAAACCCCTCAAAAGTCTCTTAATTTTGTGATATGTTCCCCTATTTCCATCAACTAGTGTTAGATGCCGGTAAGCGAGTGACATTATTTCTCCGCTAACCACTCTAACAAGTCAAATTCCATCCGTTGACGTTCTTCGACGTTCTTCATAGACCCAATTGTCACTGTTAGTATTATTTTGTCTGACATTTCGGCATCTTCCCTATCTCCTTTAATTTTGATTCTGAGAATAGGAACGACTGAACGTTTATTGATAGGTCATGATTTCGACGCCCGTCCAACTATTCATGGCATGGAGAATTCAAGTGATCAACAAGTCGGTGCTGATCACCTCTTCCATCGTGTTCTTCGCTGTTTGTGCACTTGGTGAGTGGGCCGTCAAAGGAATTATGTCCACAGTCGAGCTTATCCGACCAACGTAGTCGGAGGAGTCGCTACGACAATTTCAGTGACACTCATCCCTGAATTCGCAAGGCTTCAAAAATTCCATGGCGCCGTTATCACCTGGTTGGCATCCTCGGCTGCTGGAGATGTCGTGATTACGGCCGCCTTGGTGTGGTCACTGGTGGGATACATCCGTTAAACGACTGGCTAGTTGGCGAAGCTGATGCCCTTAACTTAGTACAAACGCAAGACAGGATTCAAGAACACTGACGACCAGATCAGCAGGATCATGAGATGTGAGTGCTGGTCTCGAACTGCTGATAAGTGACTTATCTCATTTTCATAGTGACAATTCAGACTGGTGCCATTACTGCCGTTTCAGCTGCAGCTGATGTTCTCATCTTTATTCTTGTTCCTGTAAGTATCTGCTGCGCAACGGATAGGCAATTGTATTGATATTTATCTCCGCAGAAAACTACGCTGTGAGTGCGGATCAAGGGATTAAGAACCTTTCTCATTCATACCGACAGCAACTTTATCTGGGACTTTGCTCTCTCCAAACTATATACCAACTCTCTATTGAGCACGTAAGTGAGATGTGCGTCACGTATCATACATTCACTTAAGCCCACTCGATATAGGTTAAATGCCCGGGCGGGATGGGGCAATCTCTCTGGCAATGCTAATGATACCCACAATGTTCTATTCGGAGATCAGGAGAGGGGAAGTGGCTCTCAGAGACAGGTCACCATCAATGGAAAGGTAGGATAAAACCATAATCCACCACAAATACGATTCATGTTGAAGCCATCTTCGTCTCTTGCAGCTCTCTCATCAGCTTCAACCTACTCGCCAAATCGTACGTTTCACATACTCATCCATCTTCAAATGGCTCGCTCACGACAAGCTATATATCTCATAAAGTCAAGCGGGGGAGTCTACGAACTGGACACCTATATTTCCTACAATTATGACTCGGAGGGGAAATCCACCTCCAATGTCGACCTTGAACGGGGAATATCTGTCACGAAAGTGGTTGAAAGGATGGTCGAAGATCCTCTGCCTGAGGGTAAAGGGCAAAATCGTGACCGAAAATCATGCCCGGTGCCGATAGAAGCTAGAGGAGTAGATGAAAGTTAGAAGACCTCTGGAACCAACTGCTCGTCGTTCTTTCTCCTATGTATTTATGTACTAGTGCAAACCTCATTCGGCTGATTATTCAGTGGAGCGGACTAGAAACTTATCTGATCAACATCTTGGCACTGAGAACACGATGGTATATTTAGCCGCAAGAATTTATTCGTAGTCATTACGAGTTATTGTACCACACAAATGCAGAACCTCGACTACGTGTGGTGGGCAGAACGAATAACGTCAGATTCAATGGTGGCATTCCACAACAAGGCAGTCGTGATCTCGCAGAGCAAGGCGGATATTACGTGCAAGGTAAACAAAGAACGGCTCAGGTGTTCATTTCGTTTCCCGGTCAATACGTTTGCGAACTGAAATGTAAGGGATGACATCTTCATGTGGGCACATACTCTCTAACGTCGGACGAAGAATAATGGCCCGACCAAGCTAGATGTTCAATGACATTACATGACCATGGGAGCGTGTCAGACGAGGCTCTTAGTCTGCAAGGAGAGACAATTGAACTACTCTTCGCTTAACCCAGACACCTGGCCACGAGTTGGGAATGAGGGAGCACAATTTAATATGTAAGTACGTGTTTCGCCTGCCTACTTGCGTGTAGTGTGTGTAGGCTCCGCCCGTTGACAGATAGTATACTGCAGCATTCAGGTGATAGGCCACCTGCGGCGCTAGGAATTAATACTGGCAAGTAGATGAATCATGAGCCCGGTCCTTGGAAGATGTGGAGCAACGTCATTTCCATTGACCTAGCCCGCCGATGAGGCGTCTAAGATCGAAGTGCTAAGCAGGTCGTCGCTTGTAACCAATCCGCTCGTGACGGTACACCGTTGTGGCTGAGCGGTGAGAAAGACGGTGACAGCAAGCTGTCTGTCGACGATGTGCTCAGAAGCCAAAGTTCTGGTTCCAAGAAAGGATGTAGGCCACGGGGCTTGTGCGTTCTCATGCCTCTTGTCCGACCAAGTGCCGCACGCCAGTCACAAGATACCAGATGCTCGTCGTCTATGTGTTGGGTCAAAAATTAAAATCCATTTTGCGTATAACTCTATGCCATAAAAACCACCCCCAAACTGCCCTCACGTCCGTGGAGTTACAGCCACGTTTCAGTGGGCGTTATTCTTGTGATGTTCTAGAAAGGCAGTCAGAATAATGGTATAGCATGCTGATGACGAGGCACGTACTCAGGTGCACTGGATAGAAAGCAACAGTGAATAAGGCAATCAAGCCGGTAGCAGAAGCAACTCACTGTTGTAGTCAAGGGTGTAGCTGATTCCGAAAATAGTGGCGATGAGAACAACGAGAGGGACGCCAGATGCGTTCTTGCCGTTGAAGTATCGACCTTTAATGCCGCTCACGCGTGGTACAGCACGACCTTTTGGGAGCTTGGAGTAGAAATCGACAAGAGGGCCAAGGCCAGCCCCAGAACCTCCGGACTGTACAACATGTGATTGGGTTATTTTTTTCCTTGTTTTCTGCAAGTATTCGGGATAAAAACGCACGACAAGTTTAGGTGTGGCAATCTTGGGGGGAACGAGACCTCCAAGCTGGCGGCGAATGAGAGAGGCGTGCATGGTGGATGTTGTGGACGACGGTCGGAGCGAGTCGGGGAATAGGAACTTATGTTTGTCCTTCTTTGGCTCGCGGTGAACTCAGTTCTGTGATCTAAGTCAGGTGATCACCCAACAGACTTGGACTTGAATATTGAATGCTAAATCATGCAGCAATGCGTTTCTTGTTGAAACAAGCACAAGAAAGTAGGTTCTTCAATAACGAACGTTTTGAACCTTCATACACCGGAACTTCGAATCGAATACTTGTCACCTCTAGCGATTGCTGGGAGCCACGAACAAGTGCATGGTAAGCCCCGCCCGCTTTCACACAAGAGCAATTGAACGTTGAACAATGAATATCAATGAATCATCGTACATTTACGGAGATACGAGAAAAGCTGCAGGACCTCGATCAACGCGGACCATCGACTTCCTAAGCACCTCTGTTCGGGTGTCCAGGGGCAATGATCGGCGAAAAACCTGTCGGGGTGTAGACGTTCAGACATACCCATACCCCCCATGGACCCTATCACCTGAGCATCTTTTCACATCCTCGTGCTCCTTTCAATTGGCTTATCAGAGCCATTTTTCTATTTTAATCTGGACTGAGACGATGGCCGGAACGCTAGGGTTGTCTTGCAGTATCGCATCTCCCTTCTCCCCATTGAAGTAGTCCTCGCTTGCATTAGTGAGACTTGCTGGTGGCCGAGCGGCCCCTATTGGCTGGATATCTTGCATAATAGCCACGTTTATCAGTGAAAAATAGGACGAATCGAATGTATAACCCGGTAAGATAACATTATTCGTAGATGAACTCCGGGTTGGAACGATAACGCTTGTCAAAGCCTGTTGACAGTTCCACCCAGCATTACAGGGGGCCAAATCGGAGGACAAGGAGCAAAGCGCCTTCCAGCCAAGCTACCCGCACATGCGCTAACAACAGCTCGTTATGGTTAGTTAGGTATATACTTCCTCCATTTCCCGGACATATTCCACGGGGTTGAGGCCTTGATGTAATCATCTCTGGGTGTTCGTCGTCGACTTGTTGAATAACCATACGTCATGGAAATGGCCTGGTCAAGTGAGGTGTGCGTGACTGCCGGGTGTGGAAACGAATGTGAACATGAGGTCGTTTGTGATTTGATCTCTTGCCAACGGCAAGATCACCAGATCACTATTCCCCGGTTCTTGGCTTCCGGGACAGGCAATTCACGCGTCATCGAGCGAAATAAGGTACGAGATTGACAATTTACAAAAAAAAAAAACTATAATACATGTACATGGGTATCACTATTCGATATGTATTGCTATAGGAGACTCGAGTGAAGCAATGGTATTCGTGGTCATGCCCTATTTTGTTCCTGCGCCGCCTTCGTTTCCTGCCACTGACATTGCAGACACTTATCGTTCACCCTATCAATTATGTCTTGAACATCAGGCCCATAAACCTACGATTCAAGTTGAGTAAGTATCATCCCGGTTGCACATCGTGCCGACACACCTTGATGCACGCCCGGCTTCGGCAGTCCTTGGGGTGAGCATAACTATGTTCACAGTTGGGAGACATGCAATCGTAGATTGCTGTGACCATATGGCGTTGGAAATGCTGGAGATGCGTGTCTCAACGGCGAGCAAGATGAGAATTAGTGGCAGATACCGACTCCGCACGTCAACCACAACGTTCCTGCGCTGTGAAGTATGTTTCAGATAGATCCCCATGATGAGAGGTGGGGGACTCTACGCACGCTTTGCGTTGACACATGTTTCGTCCTGAGGGTGATTGTAAGGATGTGGTCGAAAGGTATGGTTGAAACAACGGGAAGGGCAGAAAGCAAGGAGCCAAGAGTACGAGACGCGGTTGTTGAAATACCACTGGCAGGGTGGCGATTTTCACAGCTTTCTCAGTTGCTGTTTACTGCAGATTCAGAAGCAGTCAACCTGCAAGATGGGGCATGAAGCGATTTAGTAACGTGAAGAGTCAACCGGGCCATCAATAACCACTTCCGTTCGAGTTAAAGAGTCGCCGCCCGGTGGCTGCTGGAGCCTAGCGTGAGATACCATATGCGTGAAAATGAGGGATAAGTGGTTACTGGCGGTGACATCGTCCTCCGCTCCGATGTTTACGCTTATTGTCCACATGTGACCCCTAACATCCTGTTTTTCAGCTATGCCGTAAGTTCGTATTGTTTCCCGAACTTCTTTCATTCCCTGTTTCGCTTGATGATGCCTTTTTGCATCGCACTGCTGTTGTCGTCCTGTGGGCGCTGGTGAAATATCAGATTCTGCATTTCACAGTTGACGCTGTTTAATATTTCATTACAAACTCCGCATTAAGGGATGGTCAGGGCTGTGCAAACTAGGCTCCAGGGACTGCGGAGGTACGACAACGCGATGTGGTTGATAAAGAACAACAACGAATACTCCCATCAGAATTCGCTAATCCTGTTTCTTTTCTCGTATCATTACCTCTTGTAGGCAATTCGTGACGCGACTCTTCCCCTCGATTGAATGAACACCCCCCAGACATCTCAGCACACCGTGCGAATGCTTCTCATGAAGAACTTCCATGAAACGGGATCTTGGAGGATCTTGGAAGTCCCTTCTGTTTCTTGTGGCGACTTGGAATCACCAAGAGGTCCCGGAATCCCCAACTCTCGCGCGAGATACATTATCCTGGACCTGCGTCGGTCCACGCCTATTATGTATTCTTTCACGAGGTAGTTAAGCAATCACGCACGTCCCATCGATAACAGTGGAGTTTTGATGGGAGATAAAAACCCTCACCCTTGGCGGAGTATCGGCCAAAGGACGCTCACTGTCTTTCGTATCTATTGTCCGAGGCTCTAAGTAGTGATAAGAGACGGACCCCTGGCTCTCCGCATGACTCCCACCGGAAAGCAAAAACCGACGTTATCAAAGTTCCTTGTCCTTGACTTGGTGAACGATAGGAAAGTGTCAGAGATAAAGAACCAATGACCCAACTTCTACTTCCCTTCGTCAGGTTCTGAGTATCTAGGCGTTATCATCAGCAGACAAGGGGACGAGGGTTGTGGCTTCCCAAAGTCTTCTTTTGGAGAACGATGCCCGGCTGTACCTTCACCTGAACACTTCTCCGGGTCGGAGTTCATGGCTGGAGGTCTTGGTTGGGTCTCGGTCCTTGGAGTCCTGGACCTTAAACGGATGCGACCGGAGATCGAAGTCTAATCGCCCCAGTTCGTCCCCCCTTGCTCCGAATACGCGATTTCAGCCGTTTCAGCCGAAATAAACTCTCAATGACGTTGACAAACGAGAGATTCTTTGTATCTGAGAGTGAATAAATCATTCATTTCTGTTGGTCCGGATCTAGGTGCAACACAACAAATTTTCTTGTCAACAAGTTGAAGATGCTACCAAAAATAAAAGCGACTAGGGAACAAGTAAAAATGATGACGTTATAAGGCATGCTAAAATCGGGTGTCGCAACGTCGACGAGTAGAATAGAGGTGTAGATAGGTTCGCCCAATTGGTATCCATCCAACAAGTGAGTGCCATTGGTTTCGGTGTTAAAGGTCAGAGGTGTCAAAACGGCTGGGGGTAGATCCCATCCTCGCTGTGCATCGGGTGGGTGCTCGGTGTAGCGCAGAAACGCTTTGTCAACGTCCATCGTCAGATGAGTTACACTCTTGGCCGGTAGACGAAGCACCGCTTGGAAAGTGGTGGGGCGTGAATGAGGGACAGCCGCGGTGTAGGAGATATTGGATATGATATCGTCTGGATTAAGGACTAATGAGCGACATAAAACAGGCGGTAATATTTTTTGCTCACCACGAAGATGCCCCTCAACACGAGCCTGCAAAGTATGCAAGTAGAATTGGACGAGCCAGGACATAGTCTCAAGATAGATCAGCGACTGGGGTACCGGTTGATAATTCCTCAAAACGAGGGAAAGCTTTCCATTCGCTTGACTAAAACCTCGCAAAGTCCGGACGACGGATATCGGAGCCGTAGGCTGGATAGTAGCTGGAAGATATGTCAATAAATAGTAAACTACGAAAAGATCCATACACACGATATTGGAAGTCGCCTTGCCAATGCATAGCAACATTCAACGGTTTCTGAGCTAGCGTCATACGTCAAACGAAACATCCCAACCGAGCTTTCCGACAACGCTTACCGGTGAGCATGTCATAAAGGGCTAGCGAGTCGGACACAACAGGAGGCTCAGGGGTGATACTATAGGGATCGGAGCTGGGTAAAGCCACCTGGATAACGCTCGTATTTGCAGCAGGACAGTTCCTCTCAATGGCGCGATCGAACAGAGATTGGAAGGACCAATCTTGAAGGGGTCAGCCTCAGATCTAGGGGAAATTACTTTGACTTACTTCGGCTATTACTGGCAGAAGAGCGCAGTGGGTTCATTACGCTTTGGAATGTCAAACGAACTTTGACTCCAGTTACACCGAGCCACAGAACGTGAACACCCATTCCATGCCAGTCTGCATCAAACAGGCGATGGGGATTTAGAAGACCTGCAATGCCCGATAACGATTTGCATGGGAGCAGTTTGAGAAAGGGAGTCAGGTTCTCTGTGCAGACATGTTCAGACGGTAGTGATGCGTGTCGCAACTCATGTGTAGTGTTCTCATTCCAGCTTGGGAGAACACCCTGGGGGAAATATGAGCGCGTTGGTGATGTCGTGCGTTGCTCATCAAGAGAGCCGAGGGAAGCGCAGAATAATCCTGCTAGAGCATTGCGCAGACCCTTCCATCGATCATCTATACTTTTGACGGGTTAGCAATTGCCTCAAATGAGAGAATGTTACAGGTACCTGGTAGGTGCGCCAGTGCCCATCCACGCCCAGAGTTCTGCTCCAGTTCCTACACCTTTTTCCTCTGGATATCCCCAGTGCTCATAATTCCAACCCCCAGCATTAAGTGTGAGATGTAGTTCTGTTACGGCGTATTCTCTAAGTATCTGGCCCAAAGCCAACGGGAACAGGGTGTAGTGTTGTGCTATTAATATAGAGTCAGCCTCGTCCGATATCGGGCAATAAATACACGTACAAACGTCCGGGGCATTCAACGTGCGAGGGTCTCTTGGTGACACTCCTTTTAGCAGGGTTTCGAAGGTAAATGTTGTGGAAACGCGACCATCTTGGAGAGGGACTATCTTCAGTTTCTCATCAAATGTTTCGGTATTCAATCCAGAGACGAGGTTGCAGATGGATGAAAAGGATAGAAGCCAATATAGGCCCAGTTTCATGAGGAAAAGCCTTTCAAGTTATGGTGAGCGACGTCACCAAGTAGTTACGAACATCACTCTTGCGTGTGACTGTCACAAACCTGAAGCTGAGCGGAGTCTAAAATGATAAGAACAAACCACAACACCTTCCTGTCCCTTTCTCTCCGCCCCAATTAATTACAAGGTATTCTCAAGAAAACGAGGAGCATCAGAGAATTTAGCTCGTGGGTGCTCAAAAAACTACAGCGTTTAGAAGCTTGACTCAAAATATGCTTTTGGTCGCATGTGCGGCCTTGTCAAAATTGTGGCAATGGATCAGGTTCGTCCGATCTTTACTGCAGTGGCGTGGGTGCTGAAAAGAAAGAAAAGGCATTGTATTGCCATTTGACTACGGGAAATTGTCAAACAATAGCTGCTTCACGCGGTTCTTTAAGTCTTTAAACCCTACAGATGAGTCTTCCTCCAAGCAAATTCACTGTTACTGCGGTGTCAGGGGAAGACTCGGACAGTCATCACCGTGATGCTCGAAAAGTATATCTCAACCCAGAAGCTTTAAAGGCGCACAAGCTCTGCACTGGAGACGTTGTCGCCATAACTGGCGAGAAATTCCCCGATACAAAGGTTGGTTATCTTTGACCGCACGCCTGTCACATCCCAGGCGATAAGACTCAATACGACCCTGTTAGGATTTTGCCCTGGGGGTTGTTTGGCCCTCTTTGGAGCTGTCCCAGCAATGTAAGTACTGAAAGACATATCAACCAATTTGTTCAGCTCGCCCAATGTGCCAGGATATCCAGCCGTTATCGTCCCGAGTTCACTGCTGTTGACGGCTCGCTTGGAACCCGGCCAACATGCTTACATCTTCCCCCTTTCTGGCACGGTTTCTGGTAAACTCCCATCGGAGATACCCTCCTTGCGCCAGGCTCAGGAAGCTGCAACCATACGCTTGAGGGAAGTACCATACGAAGGAACGTCATCCTTACTCGCCCCGTCCGGCCGCTCCCATGAGTCGAAGAGGCGAGACTGGATGCACCTTCTTCTCCGGGAATATCTAGGTCAGTTGCTTTCCGTTCTTGTACTCTTCGCAAGCTGTTAACCCGTCCCGCGTGACTTTGATTCCAGTGGGTCTGAAATATATCACGAGTAGACAGGTCTTCGAGGTCTCTTACGAAGGCCAAAGACGCCGCTTTACCTTAGCTTCTATAATACCCAAGGGATCATCCGGTACAGAAGCTGTGAATTCGCTCACACGTGGGCTAGAGACGCTGTCGTTGGGTGCGACACCTCAGATATGGTTGGTCACTTGGGACACGATGGTCACCATAGCCGGGAATGACCCTAAGGGAGAATCACAAGCGGTCCACAAGGCAAGATACTTCCGCGGTCGACTTCTCTCGCACGACTTGATATCTGATTTGTATTCATATGCTGACAGCCAGAAATCGAGATTTTGGAGCACAAATCCACAAGCGATGCTTATTCATCCGTGGGTGGCTTAGAAAGGCAGATTGCTGAGATCAGAGACTTGTTGGAGATACCACTTACTCGCCCGGAGCTTTTCCGCTATTTCGGTAAGCAACCTTCCTGAACTACCACCCACCAGCGAACTCATTACCCTATAACCTCAAAATATCACGATTTCCTCTGTCATTAGGCTTGAAGCCACCCCGCGGGATTTTGCTATGTGGTCCTCCTGGGACAGGAAAGACCCATCTGGCAAGGGCCATAGCTTCATCAACAAAATCATCAGTTTTGGTCATCAATGGACCTGAACTTTCCTCCGCGTATCACGGTGAAACTGAGTCCAAGCTACGAGATGTTTTCAAGGAGGCCCGGGAGAAGAGCCCTTGTATTGTAGTGCTTGATGAGGTAGACGCTCTAGCCCCACGAAGAGAAGAAGGTGCCGGGGGTGAGGTCGAGAAACGAGTTGTGGCAACACTTCTGACTATATTAGATGGGATGGAGGATGGAGGTGAACAAACACAAGGTCGTGTTGTTGTCATCGGAACAACCAATCGTCCCAACGCGATTGATCCTGCTCTTCGACGCCCTGGTCGTTTCGATCGCGAAATTGAAATCGGTAAGCGGAACGAAAATTCATCTTGGCTTGACTCACGTTCGGCAGGTGTTCCGGACGCCCAGGCTCGTTTTTCCATCCTCAAGATCCTCCTTGCCAAGACGCCTTACAATATTTCTGATGAAGAACTCGCTGCTTTCGCCTCACGGGCTCACGGTTACGTTGGTGCTGATCTGGCAGCCATCGTCCGAGAAGCAGGGACAATTGCCATCAAGCGATGGACGTCGACATCGCCCCAAGATGCAAGCAGTCTTCCACCTAAATTAACCATCGCCGAGCTCATGTCATCGCTACCCTCCGTAAGGCCCTCGGCTATGCGTTCTTTATTTGTCGAAATGCCTCAAGTTCGGTACTCAGACATCGGCGGACAAGCATATGTGATACAGAAAATACGTGAAGCCGTTGAATGGCCACTGCTACATCCTGAAGCTTTCAGGCGACTTGGTGTGCGCGCACCAAAGGGTCTTTTATTGTATGGACCCCCTGGATGCAGTAAAACTGTCCTAGCGAGAGCCTGTGCATGCGAGAGTGGAGTAAATTTCGTGGCTGTTAAAGGACCTGAGGTGAGGATTAGCCCCGATTGACTCACCGGTAATTTGGCTAAATATGGGTCCAGCTGTTGAATAAGTATGTCGGAGAGTCCGAGAGGGGGGTAAGGGAAATATTCAGAAAAGCCCGTGCTGCCGCGCCGTCTATCATATTCTTTGTGAGTTCCCCAACCATCCGATTTTTCAGCTGGCTGGTAATGGACATGTGATAGGATGAGATAGACGCCCTTGCAACATCAAGGGGTTCCTTGGATACAGAGGCGGGGTCTCATGAAGGCGTCCTCACGAGCCTCCTGAATGAAATGGACGGCGTGCAGGAGCTTATAGGCGTGACCATCGTCGCCGCAACCAACAGGCCCGAAGTCATCGTAAGTTCTCCATTCTCCCGGAACAACTATCCCCACTCAATCTACTCAAGGATTCAGCTCTCATGCGTCCCGGTAGATTGGATCGCATACTGTATGTTGGTCCTCCCGATCAAGCTGGAAGAGAGGAAATTCTACGCATCAAGACAAAGAACATGAGCGTTGAAGATACCACAAATCTCGCCGAATTGGCCGCCCTTGTAAGCTCAAGGTCTCTTGTGATATCCTTTTCAACTGACGACTACGTTTTTCTTCCCCCTCCCCCCACCCCGCGCTATACCGTGCGGTTGCAGTGTGAGGGATGTTCGGGAGCAGAGATCGCTGCAATGTGCCAGGAGGCTGCTATCCTTGAAATGCAGAAAGATATTAACGCTCCCTTCGTACGTCTCTGGTCTGTGATCGTTCATATTTATCGTCCCCTCACTTTTGCTTCACAAGGTTTCACAACAATCCTTCGTAGCTGCGGCTAAAAGCATGAAACGCCAAATAACTCCAACTGTGCTAGAAAAGTACGCAAGATGGCGAAATGACAGCGGGATCAGAAGCTTGTGATCATGCACGCGGATTATACCACAAAAGAAGCAGAGAAAATATAAGAGCAGCTCACGCATGCTTCAACGTGGTTGAAATGAGGCAAAAAAACCTATCATGCGTTTGTTCACATGAGTGGGTCAGCGATGGACTTACGTTCTTGCGGTACGATTGCATGAATGGGACGTTGTGGGATGTTCCAAGTCTCCTTTACTCTTCCTGCCAAGAGTGTCGTTCGTGCCAAGGGATGAAGTGGTCCCGATCCAACATACTTCTCTTGATTCACTAGATATACCCGACTGACTTCAACTGGATCGCTGAGTTTTGGGGTTCTTCCTTTGCTGTTTCGGCTTTTGGTAATCAAAACATGGTACACGAATATATCATAGGGTTGTGTCACGAGTGTGATACAGGGCGTGAATATTTATAGAACACCATTCGAATTTTATTTTTGACTCGGTCAGGAAAACAGTCTTGACAGTTGGGCTTTCTTTTTGGTGTCCAATAAACTCAAGGTTTCTCCCTTCAGGCCTTCAGTAGACGTGAAGATTCTAGCCTTCGTTCATGGGATCCAGAATCACCGAAAGAACTTGTTTGGAGAGGGGGGGTCTCAAGAATTCTGTGACGTTCCTCCATTGTCAGCTGATTCGCCGGTCCTGAGCAAGTAAAGAGTAGATGTTGAGTCCTTCGCTATTCCCCGGGGTCCTTGAATGATCCTTGACAGGAGCCTTCGCGGGAGAATTGGTAAGTCTTTCTCAGCCTAGGACCCGGGAGGTCGAGCGGATATTCCACCGTCTTCGGACATTATCAATTCTTTGTTCCCCAGAACATCATCCAGTTTGGGGTTGTTTATGAGTTCGATAACCAGACATGAATTATCAATACGACATATGAGTGGAGGTACGTTCTAAGGAATCTTGTTCTATGGCAGTCCGAGGATATAAGTCACCGAGGAAGAGCATTACACCAAAGCCCAGGATTCATCATGCAAAGCGTCTTCACCCATACATTCAACTACATCTCCGTACTTACGACCTCTCGCGTAACATATGAATTTCTGGCCACGCACACCAGTAGCGAACCCCTGCAAATAATGTTTCCCAGAAGGGCAACCAATCGAAATCCTCCTTAGCCTCTCGCAAACGTCGAAGAATTTCCTGCCAAGTGTTCTATTTGATTCTGGGGTGGAGAGACATGCGTATGCACCGCGTTGTCTGTGTGTTGGCTGGGAGATTCCAAGAACGAGGGATCGTAAATTTGGAAGGGTGTGCAGTGGGGTCAGAAGGGAAGCCATGTTCGATTCCGATTCCGAGTCTGGGTGCTGAGTGTCTGTGAGTGGTTGCCGAGGATCGATCCAAAGCAACAACATAACATACCTGTGTGACGTCCCCAAGGACGGAGAGGTGCACCAGATTCGGTAGGCAAATAACTAATTGCTCGGCAAAGCTCGCTATGCTGGATGGCTGATCATTCATTAAGATACCAGCACTCTCGTATAACCCAACACAAAGCGAAATGAGGGTCTCCCGGAATGGCTTTAGCGCCGCCATGGTCTCCTCGATACACTTTTGTGTCAGGTTGACCCTTCCGATACGTAAACGCTGGATCGGCTTTGCTCGGAACGCCTGGAGAATTTCCATATGTTCGATGTGGAGCGTTTTGAGTCCGGGGAGTATGTTGGAGGGCACTTCTCCGTCATAGTATGATGGGAGGGTATTATCCATCTTTGTGTTCGCAACATATATCCTGTCAATGCTTGGGTGGGCTTCAAAGAAACCAGAAAGCTCGAATAGGCCTTGATTAAAGTTTACATCCTCGAGCTCATTTCGGAATGTCTGAAGGTTTTTGGAACACCCTTCTAACATTCTGGGAACAAGGTATGCTAGGTTTGGGTCGGAGTGGACAGTCATACGATGACTGATACTCAACTCTACGAGGTGAGGTAGCGCTGCCAGACACCTTGCGAGTGCACGCTCGTAATAGCCGGACAGTCTTGCGCGTGATGGGAGTGTGAGGGTGAAAACAAGAGCGGCATGAATGTCGGATGAGAGGATGGTCTCTATCCAAAGCGAAATGCCCCTCGTCCCCTTCAGCTGAACATTTCGATAGAGTAATCGTCGAGACTCGGGAAGGAATTTTTTGGACGTGAGACAGAGGTGTCGGAGGTCGTTTTTGTTGGTGACGAGTGAAAGGATGTACCACCACAGCTCCGTGGGCAACCGCGTTAACTTGAAGGTGCTCCTGCTCATGGTAACTTTTGGCAAGGAAAATAATACAGCCCTTTGTGAACGTGGACGCTAGCATAACCGGCCGTCAGGGTGGTCATGATGGTGTACGGGGTGGATGAAGGATTAAGGAAGATTAGGAGGAGAGAATTGGAGCCCTGAATGGAAAGGCAGGTAAAATGGCGATGGCAGACATAAAACGGGGTTCCTAAGTATATCCACAAGGATGGTGACCGTACTCCGAAGCTGATGGGCTCGGCTTATGCAAACGTCAGACCAGAAACCAGGTTAATAAACTTATTCGACACCTATTAATATGCTAGTGCGACAGTCCGGCAATGAGTCCTCGATTAAACGGCGGTGATGCCTGCCTCTTTCAGTTTTGCCACGAGCTCGTCAACGGACTCGACCTTGCCGCCGCCAACGCGCTGGGGAGGTTCTGTCACTTTGAGAGTCTCGAGTATAGGTGTCAAATCAACACCGAGGTCGGATGGCTTCAGTTTTTCTACAGGCTTCTTCTTGGCCTTCATGATATTTGGCAGCGAAGCGTAGCGAGGTTCTGTGCAACAGGTCAGTACCCAAGTTTTCTCAGAAGGTAAGGGAAGGATTCACCGTTCAAACTACGAAGAGAACAAGAACGTGTCAGTTTTCGCGTTCCAGTCCAAGCAAGACGTTATAGGACGCACCGAAGGTCAGTAGTCACAACCAAGGGCAACCGGCACTTAACTTCTTCACCACCACCATCGATTTCCCTAACCACAACCGCTTCCTTCTTCGCAACGTCCAGATCAACCTTGCTCGCAAACGTTGCCTGACTCCATCCAAGCAACCCCGCAAGCATCTGCCCAGTCAACCCAAGATCATCATCAATCGCCTGCTTGCCCAAAATCACCAAGTCGACACCGCCGTTCTTTTCCTTCTCCTTCTCGATGACTGCTTTGAGCGTTTTCGCGACTGCGAGAGGTTCGGGTGCGGGTGCCGACTCGGGAATTTCGACATGGATAGCAGAGTCTGCACCCATGGCGAGGGCGGTGCGAAGGGTATCTACGGATTTCGGGGGACCGATGGTAATGGCTTTTATTGACTTGATTTCGTCTTTGAGGCGTTCACGAAGGCGGACGGCCTCCTCGACGGCTGAAGCAACATTTCAATATGGTGTGTATATACCTAATGGAAAGAACACACCAATCTCGTCAAACGGGTTCTATATAGCATTGAGGATATGTGAATGAGCTGGAGAGGCACGAAAGATGAAGGTTTGGGATGTACCATGGAATGCTTGACATTGGTATCAATACCGGTCTGCTGTGGGTTGACCCGGATCTTGACCGCAAAGTCCACTGCGCTGTGCACAACTTCAGCAACACGTCCGCGATGACGAAGATGCTACACACCGCTTGACAGGGACGAGGATGTTGAGTAGGCAGGCAGGGGAGGGTCTCATAGTAGTAGTAGTGGTCGGGAGGAAAGGACGGAAGAGGCCGACGGCGGACATCAACAAATATTCGCTTTTTCACGTGGCTCTAAAATACATTCCATTAATCCTACAGAAAAAAAACAATCGCATGTACAGTAACAGAATCGCATTTTAAGAGACGGTCTGAGGCGATGAAGGTCCCTCTGTCGATACTCCCCTCGACCGGCAAGCAGGACAGTTATTTTTCCCAGTCTGCAACCACTTGTCCACGCATCCCCGGTGAAATGCATGTCGACACCCCATAACACGAATCTCATCTTGCTCCTCGTAATCATCCAGACAAATCAAGCACTGTAGCACCGTCAGTGATCATGTTTACGCCATCCTGATGAGAACTAAATCCTGATGAGAACGTACCCTTTCTATGCAGTTCGACGCAACCTTGTTCTGCCGTTCGTACTCCTCCAGCTTTGTCTTTTTAATCACCTCCAGTCCCGACTTTTCAATATCCTCCTTTGTTGCAGTGGCTGCCTTGGCGTTGCCCAGCAACTCGACAAGCTCCCTGAACGACTGCGTCAGCTTTATGTTCCCAAGCAAAGCAACGAAAAGCGACTTACAACAATGCCTCAAACGACTCCAGGTTATCTGGGCCTCCGGTGACAATACTATGATCCGGTGGGTAATATCCTACAAGAACAAGTCAACATCTGCACCATCACACTGCCAATGGGCATATATTAAACACTCACCACCAATAACATAGATCAAGAACGTCCTCGATCCCGGGCCGCCCATCATAGCGGGTAGCTGTTGGTGTTGACGCCGCGCCTCCTGACTGCCTCCTTCCACACCAAAGCTCTGGCTTCTTCTGTTCCCGTCGGTGCCACCAGCGGGCCGGAGGTTCCTCAGCGCACTAGCAGCACGATTCGGCCATCCTCGCCTCCTCTCCTGTCTTGCCTGCATGGACGGACCAAAACCGCCAAAGAAGGCATCGTCATCTTCATCGTCCTCATCCATTTCCATCATTGTCCTGTTCCTCATCGGCTGGTGATGATGGTGGTGGTGATGGGGATGGTGATGGTGGGGATGATGGTGATGATGATGATGATGATGGTCCTCATCAAACAGGTCAGCGCCTTCCATCTCATCCATAGGCATCATAGGCCGCCAATTTGGCGTATTCACAGACTGCAATCCAACAATAATAACAGGAATCACCGAGTTCCCATTCCCGTTATTGTTACTGGCATTTGCAGACGCGTTTTGAGCGGGTTCGTGTGTAGTGGGTGATGAAGAAGTGGGGGTTGATGAAGAAGTGGAGGTATGGGAGTTAGGGGAATTGCTGGAAAATGCGGGTGAGGTTTCGCTGAGGGTAGATGTGTTGGCAGGTATAGATGGTGTAAAGGATGAAGCCGCTGTTGTGGTTGGTCTTGGTGCTGATGCCGATGCCGCCCCAGGCGCTGTGATGCCCTCTGGTATAGGAGACCGAGCAGACGTGACAGGCGGGAAGCGATACAACCTCCACCAATTGATCCTCCCGGATGCGTCCAGACCCGTTGCCGAGCTTCTATCATTAGCAGGTTGTGTACGAGATTCAGGGGTCGGTTGCGTGCGGGGCGCTTCTTCCGAAGATGCAGGCGAAGGAGATGTGTTTGCAGATGAAAAATCTTCACCCACAATGAGCACAAACTTAAACTAGGCAAAGGAAGGAACTGCTCACCGTCTTCAACAGACTCATCCGATCCTTCATCCTCCGAGTCCGAGTTGCTGGGATCTTGCAGTGGAGGTATGTCCGAGTCCTCATCATCACTGTCCGCAGGCTCAGTGGGCACCAGCGACCTAGGCGTAGATGCAGGCTGCTGCCTGTCGACACTGGTACTAGTGGGGGCCTCCCGCTCTACATCACGCCTTTCATGCTCCTCATTTCGCTCAGTCGCATCCCCGGCATCATTACCTTGCTCTTCACGTTCTTGCGTTAGAGCAACCCTCAAATCCGTCTGCAGCTCCACCAAGAACCTCTCAAAGCTGCCTTCGGGCGGCAAATCTCCTCCACTTGACCTCTCACTCCCACCATCACCGGTACCTTCAGCCCGCCTCTCGCCTTCACTGCTCCTCCTCTGGTCCTCCTCACTCCGCTCCTCAGCACCCGTACTCGCATTCGGACCTAACCCAAGGCCAATATTGAATGCTCGAGCCATCTCCGCCAACATCTGTTCTCTGGTATCCGTCAACGTCTGGTTGCGCTCCCTCTCTCTCTCCCTTCCACCAGTAGCACCCGTACCACTCGAGGTCGATGACGAAGACGAAGACGAGGTCGGGGTCGAGGTCGAGGTCGAGGTGGGGGAGGAGAAAGTCGACGAAGTAGAAGGCGGGTTTGCACGCAGACCCAATCGTTCCCGAATCGTACTCCATGCCTGTCGCATACGCTCCGCGCGCCCGGCCGGCGACATATCACTGATGCCTGTTGGTCGTGGGGAAGGAGAAGAAGAAATAAAAGGAGTGGATAAAGTCGAATTCGAAGTAGAAGAAGTGGGGGAGGTGGGAAGACCGGAAGAAGTAGAAGGAACGGAAGAAGCAGAATGTGGCACAGAAGCAAAAGGAGAGGAAGAGGGAGAAGGAGAAGAATTTGTTGAGTCCAATGTCGGAGGTGCGAGGCCGGAGGAGAGGATTGGCTCTGACGAACCTGTGAGCAGAGAAGCCGCCGTGGCCGCAGCTGCAACACTACAACATACGTCAGTCCATCGTGAAACGATTAATGAAAGTGGAAAGGGTTGTACGAACCTAAGTAATGTCCCAAGAACGTCAATGCTGCTAGACGATATTGTTGAAGTCGAACGTTCTGGCTGTTGTTGATCTCGCTGACGTCGTTGTGATTGGTCTTGCGTAGCAGAAGTCGAGGTTTCTTCACCACGTCCTACCTCACCACCACCTGCCACACCCCTGTCCTGCTCCACAACACCCACATCCTCTCCACTCCCCGCAGCTTGATCATCCATTCTACTCGCAGGCCCAGATCCACCCCCAGTCCGACCCAGGAGAGTAGAGAGCCTGTTCCTCGAACCAGAAGAGTCAGACGACAAAGTGTGGCTCGGTTGTGACTGTGCACCTGCACGTGTCCCATTCATAGTTGTACCGGTGCTGTTTTCGTCATGCTCCGATCCAGAATTACCATTGGAACTGGCACTACTGGAGGTGTTTGACCGCGAGACATCTGTAGTATGCACGATACCCTGAACGACGACGAGCGTGCCGGGAGGAGGAAACTGCCGAGTCGCAGGGTGTGCCGGCGCCTGTTGAGGTGGGGATGGAGGTGGTGGTGGTGGTGGAGGTACAGTTGGCTGTGGGAGTCGTTGTGATCGGCGTTCATCTCTGTGAGCCTCGCCTTGCATCAACCCACCCAATCCAAGCGCTGATCCTTGTTGCTGATCGTGATGAACACCTGATGTGCCTTGAGTGGCGGGGGTACGTAGATCCGTAGAAACAGAACGGGGGCGTGTCGGTGTTGATCCAGAGTCTTCTGAACGGTTCATGGTCGTGGTAGTTGTAAGAGAGGGTTCGGGTTCAGGTGCGCATGCGGATTGATGGACGACCGGGATGGGTATAGCCTGAGTATGGGCGTGCGGTTGGGTTTGCATATGAGCAGGCGCTTGTGATGATGTTGTGACGGGATGCTCTACCCGCCTTGGGTCTGGACTGCTAGTACTGGGCATCGGTCCGGGAGACTGGGAGCCCAGCGTCGATGCATGGCGTTGACTACGCTGGTTTCGCACATCGTCTGACTCCGACCCGCCAATTGTGGCAGGTTGTTCGGGTTCGCCTTCCTTCTCCTTGCCTTTCTCGGTCTCCTCTGGTATAGGTGTAGGCACAGACGTAGTCGTAGTCGCAGCAGCAGGTGAAGCCGCAGTCACACCAACAGCTTCACCAGTAGAGGTAGAAGAACCAGCCACAGGCTGTTCAACTTCATCCTCCAACCGTGCCTTTGACCACCGTCTCGAACTCCTCCAAGATTTGAGTTTCTTTTCACCAGGAGCACCAGCACCACCATTCGTAGTGGCACCGGCGCCACTCGCAGTGCTATCCACTCGATTACGACTCCTCCGCATGGTCACAGCCGGCTTGACTAGGTTCATCAAACTCCTGCGGACAGACGACCGATTGAGCGTCCTCGGACTCGGTCGATCATTGCCCAAATTTGCCTCCGCATCCAACCCTAGCTCAACCGCAGGTGAAGGTGCAGACGTAGTTGGAGTAGTGGGCGCAGGGGGCTGTGGCTGTGGAACCTGCGCCCCGTTATGCGTATTGTGAGGTGCTGTGGTAAGAGATGCATCCTGAGGTTGTTGTAGGCCTTGTGAGTCTGGCTGTTGAGGTTGGGATGGCTGTTGTGAATCTCGGTTGCGAGAGTGGCTTTGACCCATTGAGGGGTAAGCGGCTTGACGGGAATATGGGAGAGATTGGTGGGATGTTGGGTAAGGATCGTACCGGGGTCGATTAGTATGAAATTAGGTATAGGAGGTGCCTGGTTATAGCCTGTTGTAGTGTGTTCCTTTCGGTGTGAGTTGTCGTGGACGGTGAGTAGGTGTACGTCGAGAACGCCAGGGATGACGAGCAGGACGTGGGCGACGATGAGTAACGATAGGTGTGACTACGGTCACGTAATTGTCACGCTTATGAGGAACCAGGAGTCAGATTGGACATCATTTATCCGGATGATTTCAAAGTTCTCCAAAATTCTATCTACTTAAAATACAAGCAGGATAAAAGTACAACAAATAACAGGATAGCAAGTGTCATAGCCAGGTCTTTCCGTCGAATCCATTCACAATCCTCACCTTCATCCCAAACTTGAGCAGTTCTTTGAGTCCATCTTTCACCACTCCTCCTTGGGCTGCAAGCCCATCAACATAAACCTCCGAAGTCAGCTCCAAATTCACATTTTCCAGCCTCGCGCGCTTGCGCTTACCCCCGCTTCGATCAGTAGTCGAGGTTTTATCGCTCCCGTTATTCGACTCGGATGGGGAAACCTCGATTGCATACAACTCGAAAGTATCCAGGTCCCATCGTCTCTTGAGCTGTTCAACGACCAGCTTCGGAAAGCTAAAGTCAGTCGGATTATTCCCCTGGAATTCCAGCGACTTGAGTTCTGGCAAAAACACGCCATCCTTGTCCTTTTCCCCACCAGTCCCACCTAGATTATTCTCCATCGCCGAAGAAGGGCTTGGTGGGACGAGAGCACCCATCAACCCCCTCACAAACTCGGGGTCATGCTCATCCACAAGCCTCACCTCCTTCACCCTCGGTACCCCCCTCAGAATCTCATACACATTCGTCCATGGACATCCCAAATCGAAATCAATCCTCTCCACTCCCGGCGACGTCTCCCCAAGGACCTTTGCCAATATCCCTTGAATCATCTGAAATTGCGTAAGATCATACCGCAGCTTCATCTTCAAATACTTGAGTGCGGGGAAGTGAATCCTCTCGAACAGCTGAAACTCCCACGCATCACCAGCATACGACCACTTGAGCGTGTGTAAATCCTTCAACACAATCGGTGGGTGTTCGCCTGGCTGTGGGAGAGGGTGGAATTCGGCATTGGAGAGGATACGTTGGAAATCGCATTCGATTAGACTCGGGCAGCGTCTCAACATCTCTGCACATTCGTCAATGGACACCCATGACACCTTGAGATGTGTAAGACTCGTCCATGGAAGCGTGATTGCCGACAAAAAAGTATTATCCAGCGTAACCCTCCTCAATTCCGGGGCGTCAGCAAAGATATCCACCATCTGTTGTTCTCGGCTGTTATCGTATGGACACAACCACAGCTGTCGGATTTCTGGGGTACAGTGTCTCGCTGCGCGGAGTGCAGGTATCCATTCGGGTGGGAGTCCATCGATCTTGAGTGTTCCCCATCGCTTCGAATTCGCCACGAACACTTTGAGAACCTCCTGCGAAGGTGGTGTATCATTTTCGAGTCTATCCCTTCCCTCGTCCCCGCTCGCAAAGATCAGAGAGACAGTTACTTCACAGGAACCTGATCTCTGGAAGAACGTCTCGAGCGCAGCTGCGTTCGACGCAGCCCTGCTCTGATACAGCGTAAATGCGACAGAAGTCCACAGATGTGGTGTGGATAACGCAATCTCGCGCCACTGGGAACACACAGCAGCGAGTTTGAAAGGGAGTGTAGGGTAAGTGATGCCACCATCTTTGGATGGAGTGTCGGCTGTTTCCTGGGTGCTGCTGACATCGAGAGGAGGACAAGCATGCTGGAATATGGTGGATATGATTTCGTATGGGAGAGAAACGGTCGATGCAGCGATAGAGTTGAGTCTACGTTGCAAGAGTACCCTCTGTGCGGTCAACCGTTCGATTTCCTGCTCGACACGGCGGACCTGACTCTGGATGAAGACAACCTCATCTGTGGGAGACTTGAAGGGTATTTCCTTTTGCTTGTCAAGGGTACCCCTGCAGCGGTCGCAGAGACTCATGAGGTGGGGCGGTGGTGGTGGTGGTGGAGGTGGAGGTGGTGTGGTAGTAGTTGTGGGGTGGGTATAGGAGAGAATGAGAATAATCACACGTGTATATTGCTACTATTTAACTGTGTGTATGTACATTATCAGTGCTCGTAAACGGGAATGGCTCTATTATTCCAACTTCTGAATCCGGGCTCATCGTCGTACCGCCGAGGCTATTGTATGGTGATCCCACAGACGCCGACCCACTAGATCCTGCGAGATGTCCATAATGTGACTGACGCCAGGCGATATATTCCTTGCTTTTCCACGACACAGCCGTAACATGCATGTTCCGTCGGTCGTAGAGATCATCTGGATCTTTTCCCTTTCCCTTCTTTCCGTGTCGCTTGCCATTGTCCGGGTAATAGTCGACCGTCACACGGTCCTTGGCTACCCACGGCAGCTCATGTATCTTCTTGACAAGTTTCACAAAACGGCTCATATATGTCGTCACTGAGACGTTGGAAGGCGGTGGAGTCGCAGATGACATGGACATCTTGGCATAGTCGGACGCTCGCTCGGGCGAGATGAGGCGGGGGGAGTCGATTGAGTGCGGACCATTGCCTCGCGATGTCGAGGGGGAGAGAGTAGGATCGTCCTCGTAAGACGAATATTCTCCCGAGTAAATCACATCTCCGTTCTCATCCTGATTCAGTCCATGGTCATAGACGTAATCCGGTGTGTCTGGAGGAATGAATGGGGGGTATTGGTCAGGGCCAGACGACATAGACGTATAGGCCCGACCAGGTGTTGCATTCAGGTTAGGGTCGACGCCAACATCGGCGGGTTGGTATGGCCATGGTGTTGAGGGGCCATAGGGACGTGGATAGGAATCTATAGGAGAAGTGGTATCTGGCGACATAAGGTACGGGGATAATCTATGAAACACGTGATCTATGTTTTTCGTCGTCCTCTTATAAGGACGCCAAAGACTATTCCTGTTAACACCGAGAGCGCCACTACCACAAATATTACCGTCATCCGTGCCGCCGGGAAAACACCTCGTGTGAGGGCGGTCTGTATTGCAAAATAGCGCAAACAGCCTGCGTAATATCAGCCAAGACACTTCTGGGAATAACACATAAATAATGCTCACCGAGACAGAGGACGACAAGCGCAAGCATAATCAAAGCCGAGCCTAAGGGTGTTGCGAAATGGCGCATGACGATTTGTTCAGAAGATCCGGAAGGCCATCTGCCAGTGACATCTGCTATAGTGAACAACTGGACCAATGCTTCGCGCAACAAGTGTCAAAAACGCAGAAAGCCTCAAAACGATCAGATGGATGCTTACCTACACCCGTGGACGCCAACGCAAGACTGGTGCGGACATAGGCGAGAAAAGTCCTTTCGGAAGCTAGGTGGTCGCGAGCGACACTTCCAGAGTTGGTGAGTATGAGTGAAACATGGTACCCCTCACGAGATTTACCCTTGGACCGAGTGTCTTTGATTGTTGATTTGCACTCTTTGTCCTTGGGTTGGTCAGAGACGGGGTCATGGATGGATGCCGTGGCTGTACCCGGCTCCTCCTCATCCCCACTTGTTCGTTCGCGAGATCCGTGTCGCTCTGGTGTAGGCGGTGGAGTACATGGGTCTTCGACTGGAGGTGGGGGTGGCCTGAGGTCTCTTGGCAGTGCGGGGCGCAGGGAATGAGGAAGATAGAGTGCGAGGTAGTCCGTGAAGGAGAGGTGATGTTCGTGGGAGGCCATAGGATGTACATAGCAGAGCGGCGATGGTTTTTCAATTAAGCGTTTGTGTGACGTCACGTGGATATCTAATTATAGTACACTAAATGAATTACATGTACGAAAGCGCGTGCATAACATCCTATTAGCCAAGTTGCCATCCCTTCAGTCCCGACTTGTTACGTAGAGAAGCGGACACTTACCCATGCATCATCGTCCCACGGCTTTACCCCCTGACAAAGCAGCTCTTCCACTTCCCCTTCGGTAAACCCGAACTGCGTTTCCGAAGGTCGAATCTTGCCTCGTGCCTTTCTGGTAAATCGGTGTGGCCTTTTCCCGTTTTCGTTATTCGTCATCGGTCTCTTAACTACCGACCTCTTTCCCCTATCGTACATGGAACCTTGAGTTTGCCGTAGGTGTCGTTCAAGCTCTCGCTGTTCCTTGGCATTCTTCTCCGCCAGGGCTACCAGTTTCCTCATTCGCTCCGTTTGCCTTCCATCATTCCACCAGCCCTTCTCAGCCAACCACACCTTGTCGTGCGAGTATACGCACTTGTCGCCAAACCTACACGATCCAAGAAGCAGATATACACAGACGTTCCGCCCTCTAATTTACCCATTAGCACCTCACACTCCTATCACAATAAAAACCACTCACAGGTTATCTCGTACACTCCTCTCATCGGGTGCATGCATAAAGCCGCACTCGAGCCCCCTCAGACACCCCCC
This sequence comes from Podaxis sp. C-F-92630, assembly GCA_018524945.1. Lineage (NCBI taxonomy): Eukaryota > Fungi > Basidiomycota > Agaricomycetes > Agaricales > Agaricaceae > Podaxis > Podaxis sp. C-F-92630. The sequence goes on from JAEUWS010001218.1 coordinate 35,366, forward strand.
TTCCTTCCGATTGTAATACCTACACGGCACCCGATTCCCAACATGCGCACACTCCTCCGACTCGGATAGTTCTGCAAGATCCACCTCTATCTCTTCATACTTCGGGAATGAAAAATCAAGATCCAATGTCGTATCCTCCACCGGATCCTTCCCAAGACTGTGTGTTCCTAGCTTCTTACTAGAAGAGAGGTACTCGTTGACTGTTTCAAGCGCGGTGGAGGCCAGGGTGTGAGAAGGACAATGTTCAAGGATAGTAGTAAAATCAATCTGTGCCGCTTTGAGGAGTCGTTGTTCGAGTCGCGCGAGTCCACGTTGATACCGTGCTTCGATGAGTTTGGGGTTCATCGTCAGAGCTCGCGTGGCAATGAACGCTGCTTGCTCATACCTATGACACAGATTACCATGAGATCAACGCAAGATGATGTGAAAAGACTCACTGCTGGGCTTTGACATAAGCCTCCGCGAGTTTGACGTAGAGGTCGACATTCGTGTTCCATAGTCTGACAGCGTCGGAGTAGAAATATGATGCTTGGAGGTAGTTTTCTTTTTCGAACAACTCCTTTGCCTGGAGGAACCCTGTCATTTGATCTCTTTTGCTGAAAAATAACAAAAACATACCGACTGCGCGTATTCCTCCGCCTTGATGTGATTCTGCCTAATCCTCTCTCTCCTCTCCTTCGCCTTCAGAACCAACCCCTCATGTCGTTCATCAACAACACTGCTACTCGCCATATCTTGAACCGCAGTAGCAACCACAACCAAAGATGGGGAAGTGGATGTAGTGGAGGGGGCCTCCATCACCTGCGGCAAAGACATGACTGGCACCCTATAAGTATAAGTAAGGTTGATACGTCGTGGTACAGGGTCAACGGAGGAATAATCTGGAGTAGTAATGTTGTGTGCAGGCAGCACTACAAAAATTATTGCGTTTCAAATTGACACTGATCAAATTGGACCGCGTTTGGACACGTGAGCGGCTAAGGATCATAACCGACTGCACGTTTTGTCCTTTTGAATCGTTCCTGGTGCGCGTACTTACATAGCTTCCAGGGGCAGGTCCCAGAGTGGTGGTAATACTTCGTAGTTCGGAAATCGACTCTGCCATAACCTATAGCACTTTGTCTCATGTTCGGGCTATGAGGTATGACAGAGAGGGGATAAACACGAAAATGCCGACTATGTCCTGGGAGTACTATGGGACAGATATGGCAGACTCGACCGTATACACGAGCTAACGTTTACGATCACGTCCTTATACCTGTAGAATCGCACGTAAGCATTGTGTTGCGGAAAGTGAGGCACCCGGGTGCCTCATCGCATGCCGTCATGGAGGGTTTCGTTTCCAATTGATTATAAATATTAAGTGGTCTTTCAGCAGCAAAAGGGCCTAAGGCCTTGAACGGGGGAAAAAGATGTCCCGGGGAACGTTTTGGATATTTGGTGACGCTTTGGTTCAGCGGGCTGCACGTAGGGCAAGAAGATTGGACTTGCAGTCCAATTAAACTGGCGCAGCGACTTTGACTCTTTCCCGAATCTCTCGGACAAAACAAAGAGAAATGCAAAGAGAAATGCGTAGATTTCAGGATGTTCTATTCGAACGTTATACGTCATGGAACAATTTATGCATTGTGTCCCCGCAGGTGAGAACGCCAGACTTGGGTACCTGGGTAACGCTTCACGTCCATGTTTTCAAATGTAACGTCAATGAATTCCCCATTACTCTAAGCACGAATAAATGACTTATGCAGTCGAGGAATCGGGTGCAACAAGCATGAACGGTCCTGCAACCAGGTCTCCCAATCTTTTCTTTTCTTTTTATCTCAACAACCTATAACGCGGTGCTCGACCGCAGTCAGTGGCCAGGCTTCCCAATCCGGCCTCTTGCGCAAATCTACCAATGTCAAACAACGAGATTGGCGCAGCGAGCGTGACCACGAGCTGCGCTTGTCAGTTGCCGTGCTCCTACACCTCTAAAACAGAGTACCATCTACTATCGCAGAAGATAATGCGCCCAGATGCTTCATCACACCGTAGCACCATACGTAGGTACCCTCTCTCGAAAAATCGAACCTGTGTGCTAGATTCCACCTGAAGCTCCTTCTCCCACCAGTTAAACGTCACGAAATCCATCGAATTGTCACTTCGCAGAAGAACCGCGAGTGAGAGCCCCAAGTTCGCAGAGCAAATGGGAACCATACCATGAGGAAGATTCTTGATCCTTGGGCGGATTCCAAGTTCATGTGGTATTTGGATGACGTTTATATCACCTCGGCGTATCGTGACGATAGAGGAGAAACAATTATTCGTAAAGACACGAGATATTCCCAGAGGCCGTTTAGGGTACACCGGAAGACGGAAGAGCGGTTCAGGGGCCGATGGCGACTCACGGGTTTCGAACTGCGCCACGTTGAAAATCTCGACGTGAGTCTCGGTGATAACAGCCAACTGATTGCTTGGCAGGGGATAAACCTAAGAAGAAAAGGTCATCGTGAATCACGCAATGATTTATTTTGGACCTGCTCACCGCCGCCTCTACGGGATAGTTCCATACAAATAGTTGAGGACAAGTATCCGAATAGCGGAAAATGTGGACTTTGAAAGTCTTAACGCCATCCCGGTCATCCACACACCGCTCGACGACATATTCTTCTGAGAGCTTTAGTCGATTACGTTGTCTCCTAGAACGGCCGGGGCTCTGTAGAGTAGTAACTGGGCTTGCTGTCCAGGTAGCACCGGCGCCCCGACCTGCCAACTCGAGCTGATAGATACATATACGAGTCGAGTCTTATAGTCATATTCTGAGATCAGGAGAAGGCTGAAAAGCAAAATGAAGCTTACCAAGCTCCTGAGATGTTTTAGTGTTATGAAGTGCAACCCGGACGGATAGCCACGATTTTGAAGGATCCACCCAAATTGCAGAGCCCGTAAGGGGGTCCACCTGTTTACCATATCTGTCGTATTGCCGCACGTCAAAGAGCATACGTCGCTTGGATTCGGGCACGTCCAGATCTAGAACAAAAACGTAGCCTTCAACATTATCAAGTAACCATCTCCCACCCGGAAGAAGGTGAAAATCTTCGTAGATGCTAGGAACAAGGTCGAGCACCCGCGAGCGGAATGCAGATGTGTTTGGTTGTCGCCATCTTTCCCGGACTAGGGATCGTTTAATAACAATTTGTTCCAACTCTTCAGCAGTGTACGTTTCCGCAGGTCCTTCGAGCAAGGGTACCCCCAACGTACATGAGAGCTCCGAAACTCTCCAACGCCACAACGAGTGGCTTCCCGCAATCACACGCATGTGTCTGCAGGTCTAACCACGTAAGAAGGATGTCCCAGCGGAAAAGGCCAATACACACTGATTTCATTGCCAACAAACTTCTCCAATCTAAATATTGCAGGATTTCACATAAGATCTCCTCTGGGATGGATAGCAGGGTTTCTTTAAAGTTAGATATCTTGGCCATGAGAAGAATCTTGATAACGGAATGAGGAAGAAAGGAATTAGCTGGAGGAGAGGAGAGGGGTTAACATCGCTACTGTCGGGTTATATCGCAGCGTCACATTTCTGAGCCATCTATGTCACGCGACGCAACCCTCTTTTGCCAGGTGAGCACACGGTGGGAACTTGGCTCTCAATTAAGGTACAGCCTCAGCTTACATTCCCTTTTTTTCTTCAGAGAATACGAAGATTGCACGATGGATTTGTTAATGGAAGACGTATACAAGGCGTAAAGAGAAGTAGGTGCAGAGATCTGGGTACTACGTTCTGGGTCTCGGGCAAAACAAAGAAAGGAGAAAAGAGAAATAGATTTCGAAAAGTTCCGTTCGAACAACGTTATATATCATGAAATAGTTCGTGCAGGGTCTCTTGCATTCCCGTAGGTGAGAACGCCAGACTTGGGTAGCTGTTCACAAGGTTCACGTCCAAGTTTTCAAATGTAACGACAATGAATTCCCCACATTTGACGTAAATACAAAGAAATGACTCATGGAGTTGAAGGATCGAGTGCAACAAGCATGAACGTTCCTGTAACCGCGTCTCCTAATTCTACCTTTGTGCAAATTCACTATTGTTGAAAACGAAATCGGACTAGCGGGCGTGGCGACGAGCTGCATTTACCAGTTGCTATGCCCCTACACCTGTAAAACCGAGTACGACGTATTATCGCGGAAGATAATGCGCCCTGATGCTTCATCACATGCCTCTATGCTTATGTGTCCGTCGCTGTCGAAATATCGAACCTGTGTCCTAGATTCCACCTGGAGCTCCTTCTCCCACCAATTAAACGTTATGAAATCCATTGAACGATCCATCCGCAGAAAAACTGCAAGTGCGAGCCCCAAGGTCACGGAGTAAACAGGAACATCATGAAGAAGATGCTTCATGTCTGGACAGATACCAGGTGCATGGGGTATTTGGATGACGTTGATATCACCTTGGCATGCCGTGACGATAGAGGAGAAACGATCATTCGTAAAGACACGACATATTCTCAGAGGTCGTTTAGGGTGTAACGAAAGGCGAAAGAGAGGTTCAGGGTCCAATTGTGAACCATTGGTTTCGAACTGCATCATATTGAAAATCTCAACGTGAGTCTTGGTGATAGCGGCCAGCTGATTGCCTGGCAGGGGAAAAACCTAAAAGAAAGGTCATCATGAATCACGCAACGATTTATTTTGGACCTGCTCACCGCCGCTACTACGGGATAGTTCCATACAAATAGACGAGGACAAGTGTCCAAATAACGGAAAACGTGGACTTTGAGATTCCCATCTCTGACATCTGAACATCCCTCGACGACATATTCTTTTGAGAGCTCCAGCCGATTATGGTGTCTGACAGCATGGCCCGGGCTTCCTAGAGTAGCAACTGGGCTTGCTGTCCAAGTAGCATCGGCGCCGCGGCCAACCAACTCTAGCTGATAGATACATACACGAGTCGAGTCTTATAGCCATACTCTGATCTCAGAAAGAGGAAGAAAAGCAAAGTTGGAACTCGCAGAGCCTGTAAGATGTTTTAGTGTTATGAAGGGCAACCCGGAGGGATAGCCATGATTTTGAAGAATCTACCCAAATTGCAAAACTCCCAAGGGGGTCCACCTGTTCACCATACACGTTGTATTGCCGCACGTCAAAGAGCATATGTCGCTTTGATTCTGGCGCATCCAGATGTAGAACGTAAACATAGCCCTCAACATTATCAAGTAACCATCTCCCACCCGGAAGAAGGTGAAAACTTCCGTGGGTGTTAGGATCAAGGTCGAGCACCCACGAGCGGAATGCAGATGTGTTTGGTTGCCGCCATCTTTCCCAGACTCCGGATTGTTTAATCACAATTTGTTCCAACTCTTCAGCGGTGTACGTTTCTGCAGGTCCCTCGAGCAAGGGTACCCCCAACGTACACGAGAGCTCCGAAACACTCGAGCGCCACAGCGAGTGCGTTTTCGCAATTGCATGTATGTGTCTACAGGTCTAACCACGTAAGAAGGATGTCCTAGCGGAAAAGGCCAATACACACCGATCCTATTGCCAACAAGCTTCTCCAATCCAAATATTGCAGGATTTCACACAAGATCTCCTCTGGGATGGACAACAGGGTTTCTTTAAAGTTAGATATCTTGGCCATGAGAAGAATCTTGATAACGGAATGAGGAAGAAAGGAATTAGCTGGAGGAGAGGAGAGGTCAGCATCGCGTTATATTACAGCGTTACATTCCTGAGCCACCTATGTCACGCGACGCAACCCTCGGACCCTTTTGTCAGGTGAGCACACGTTGGGAACTTGGTTCTCGATTAAGGTACAGCCTCAGCTTACATTTCCATTTTCCTTCAGAAAATATGAGGATTTCACCATGAATTTATTAAGAGAAGACGTATACAAGGCGCAAGAGAAGTAGGTGCGGAGATCTGGGTACTACGTTCTGGGAGCTGATGAAGCCTGTCGATAGCTAGTGAGCTGTAGAACTTCCGTCATCGTCACTCGGCTGGAAAAATTTGAGGAGAATGTTCCCCGGAACCACCATCTGAAGATATCGCATTAAGCATGAACACGGTAAGAGTATCAATTCGCTACTCACCCACGCTGCGAGGAGCTTCACTACCATACTGGTCCATTCAAGGTTCCCGCTATCAAGGGTAATGTAAAAAGCCTCACGTCGAGAGCCTCGTTCAATCATGTCCGTATGGGGGCTCTTAAGTATTCCATATAGCCAGTGATCGCCGTCAGTAAGGATAAATTTCAGGATGCGGCATTTCTCGGGACCATATTCTTTGCTATTCTAGCCATCAGTCATCTAAGCTTTTCGGGCATTCAGAGAAATGTTGGCTGACATTGCTGCGCATTCGCTGATGATCTGTTTAAGATGTCGCCTGAGGCGTGTAGTGGAGCCCGGATCAGCGTCAAAGCTCTGTAGACCTTCATTGCCGACCCTGCGGCTGTCTGTCCTTGAGGCAGAATTTGGTGCCGATTGGTCTAGGCAATGCGAGATACGGCTGAGCTAGGTCGCGAAGTTGTGATTCAGGGCTACTAACCGTTCAGCTCAAGTCTCTTCACCTCGAGTAAAACAATTTTATATGACAGTCTCTCCTCCGAGTCACTTTCCACCGAATCCAACGTATCGACTATATCGTTCAGTTCTTCTAACAAACCTTGGAATTTTGGTGTCGTGCTAGTGCCTGTGACCACCAGTCCTTTGTTACTCTGGCGCAAGTTGAACATTATGAAGGAGACACTTACATAATTTCGACAACATCCCCTGGGCTTGTGCATCTACCAGTGCCTCCCTCTTGTTTGGATCGCCTGCTACCGTGACCGTCAGCGTCACAATAAACCCATCCGCCCGGCCGGTCAAAAAATAGCGATACTTCTGCTCTGCCACCCGAGCCACCACTTCGGCTGGTGATTCTTCCGAGGAGAGGTTAAACAGATTGAACTCTGGATAGAACCTGGAACATAAGTCTCGGTTTACATATTGGAGTAACAAATTGTAGCCGGCAACTTTCAACACCGCGACCTGTTCTGACTGTACCACTATGAGATTGATGATGAAGCTCATAAAGAGGCACATACTGATTGATGAAAAACACAAGAAAGCGTTGTACTAGCTCCTTGAACACGTTGTATTGGGCAGATGTCGGAAATTGAAGCGACCGAGGACGAAATATGGGAGGGTCTGAATCTAGCCAGGCAAGCAGGGCTTCCGCATCACCAGAGTCGTGAATGACCAGGGCTTCTGAGCTCATTATTTTGTCCTTAGTCGTGACATTGGAAAAGCTGAGCACCTATGTAGGAAAGGGGAATAATGAGGTTTTGGATGGAAAATAAGGTGCCACTTACTCGAATATGGAGCTCATCGAAAGCTGCTGTTTGGACGAGCTCGACAAACTCCAGGGCATCAGTATTTCGTCGATCTATATAAGTCTTGATTGCCTCCAAGCAGTAGTCGAGATAATCCTTTGTTTTGAATCTTGCTACGGGCATGCAAGCGGAAATGCTGACCATAAGTTTCTCGAAGGCGTCACTTCTGAGCTTCTTGATCGACTTGGACTTGTTTTCATCCCGACGTTTGGCTTTACCTGGGAGTGTGCTTGTCGACTTGGACCATAGCGACTCCCAATCCGTGCTCCAAAATTGCGTAACTTGTTCAGTGAGACTGAGCGTGCCTTGTAATTGATATGAGCGGTGACCGCGCTTGGTGAAGGATGAACCTGAGGATTAGTGATACCTCGGTTGACGTCGCTACGGCCGGGAAGGTCCCGTCGGGGCTCTTCCCTCAATTTGACATTGCATTCATCTAGAGGAAGGACTGGATCAACCGGATTGACTCGGTGGAAGGACGATAACCCAACCTGGATTGTCGATATTACCAGAAGACTGAAGCTCAGACATTGTAGAGTGCGATTGGGGGCATTGACTTGGTATCCATAGCTGCCTATATACACGGAAACAAGGTCAGTACTCAAAATGCATGGTAAAGGAACATGGTCTGTTATCGGATGGCGCGTGTTAGG
>JAEUWS010001219.1:0-43120 GCA_018524945.1 Podaxis sp. C-F-92630
CATAGTTGGTAATGTAGTCTCAGATTCCAGGCCAGGTGACGTATTCCTGAAGTTTCCTAAGGGTTTCTGTGATTCCCAGGTGTCTGGCAGTTGGCAAGTCGTGAACTTGTTGGAGTAGGCGCTTTTTGAGAGGGGAGTCTATGGGAATCTTGATTTGGCCATTGTCATCCAATTCCATGGTGTTGTCTTCCCTTTCTAGGATCTTCTGAGTATCGGCATCTATAATGTTGAGTTCGTTGTTTTCTTTTGTTTTGGATAGTTTTTCGTTGACTTGGGTGAAGTCTTCAGGGTGGAATTTCTCTGGTGGAATAGCGACTCTCATTTGTTCTTGTTCTAGTTCTTTCTCGGTGGAGGTGTGGTCGGGTCTTCTGGAGAGTGCGTTGGTGGCATTATTTTTGTTTCTGGGGATATGGTGAATGATGATTTTATGGGCACTGATCATTGCTGACCATCTGATCGTTCTTCAGGATAGTTTTGATGGCTTGGCCCAATGAATGATGTTGTTGTGATCTGTCCATATCACTGTTTCATGTGGTGATCCATCGATATAATGATGCCATTCTTGTAGTGCTCGAATGATGGCTAGGAATTCCTGTTCAGAAGCGTGATAATTTCGTTCAGCTTTTGAAAAGGGTTTGGAGTAATAAAAACAAGGATGAAGTACTCCATTCGAATCTTTTTGAAGTAAGACTGCTCCGGATGCGTATGCTGATGCATCGGTTTGAATTTCGAAGGGTTTTGTTGGGTCGGGTGTAATGAGTATTGGTTCTTTGAGGAAGCGTTGTTTTAGTGCTTGAAATGCCTCTTCGGCTTCAGGTGTCCATTTGAATGGTGAGTTCTTCTTCTCTAGTAGTTTGTTGAGAGGAATTGATAGGTGGGCGTAATGTTTGATGAATTTTCTGTAGAAGTTACAGAAACCAATAAATTTGCGGACATTGCATACTGTTTTTGGTCTTGGCCAATCGGCGATTCCTTTTAATTTGGCTGGGTCCATTTGAACTTCATTGGGAGAGATGATGAATCCGAGGTAGGAAAGCTTTGTCTTTTCAAATTTGCATTTCTCGGATTTGAGGTATAAGTCGTGTTCTTTGAGGATTTTGAATACTTCTCAGGTTGTTTTCCTAAGTTTGTTTTTGGTGGGGGCATGGATAAGGATGTCGTCCATGTACATGATGACTTTTCCTTGTATTATGAGCAGGGCAAGGATAGTGTCCATCATGTTTTGAAATGTGGCGGGGCTGTTGCACATTCCGAAAAACATGACTGTGGGCTCAAAAAGTCCTTGATGGGTTTGGAAGGCTCCTTTCCATCGGTCTTGTTCCATGATACGAACGTTGTTATATCTGAGTCGTATGTCAAGGGCTGTAAAATATTTTGATCCTCGTAGTTTGTCTAGAATGGATTGAATGGAGGGAATCGGGTAGCCATTCTTGACTGTATGCTGGTTGAGGTAGCGATAGTCTTGGCAAGGTCTGAGTTTTCCGTCTTTCTTTGCAATGAAAAAGAAAGGCGAGGCCATTGGTGATTTCGAAGGCTGAATGTATCCTTTCGCAAGATTTTCCTTGAGGAATTTGTCGAGTTCCTTTTCTTCTGCTAGCGATAGTTTGTACGAAGGAAATGCTTTTGGAGTGAAGGTGTCTTTTGTGTCGATTCAGTGATCCCATTGTCATGCTGGAGGAAATTGTTCACTTTTCTTCTGTGAGAAGAGGTCCAGGTAATCATGGAGATATTTCGGAACGATTCTTTTGGGATCGGTTTCTTTCTTTGCACCAGCTTCCTGGGCAAGGGTTTGAGATACCAAAGTTTTGGCGTTTATCTTGGTAAAATCTTCTTCGGTGAATTGTTCGTCAATTTTGTTGAGATAGATTTCGGAAATTGTGGTGTCAATGATTGAGGATAGGATGGTATTTTCTTGGAGTTTTCGCCAAGAAAGCGTCTTTTTGGTCCAGTCAATGTCTGGATTCGTTTGTGTGAGCCACGGGATTCCTAAGATAACTCGTGGTCTTCCTAAGCTGATGATTTGGAGTTCGGATTTGATCTGTTTTCTGTAGATCATGAATTCTAAAATGGTGTAGTGCGTGATTTGCTTATCTTTGTTCAAAGTCCCATCAGCGTTTTGGACTTTGATTGGTTTCTTTAATGGTTTCAGTGTTAGTTTCCACTTTTCGACTAGTGTGCGGTTGATGAAGTCTCATCCTGCTCCAGAGTCGATGAGTGTGAGGTTTTCCATGGATTTGTCGGAAAGATGCGCAGTAAAGGGACAATAGAAAGTGTTTGATTTATGAGTCTGTAGAGACAATTCTGAGACTGAAAGTTCATTCGAGGAATGTCGCATAGAAGGAGATTTGGGTCAGGGATAAGAATCAGAAACTAGTCCATTCAAAAACATAATTGTTGAATTGGAAGGAATAGAAAAATTGTCTGAGGGTGCATCTTTTCCTTTCTCTGACAAGCTAGACGTGGATCCTAGTTGTCTGAGGCAAAATCCTGGATTTCCTTGGCTGTTCCAGAGGTGTGATTTGAAAGTTCAGTGAAAACTTCCACGATTTCTTCATCATCGTCACCTTCTTGAATCATTTCATTGATTCTGGTTAGAATCGCTCAATGATTTTGTTGCTTTTGTTTGTCGTGTTGAATCCTAGAGGGTGTGGGTGGCTTATTTCCTGGTTGCTTATTCTTCGCATTTTTAGAATAGGCGTTTCTCGGTAGGTTTCGTGGTGGTGTCAATAGCTTGGGTTTTTCTGGGCATTCTCGTGCAAAGTGACCGGTGTTTCCACAGTTGAAACATTTTCCCTGTTTGAGATCGTTTCACATTTTTGGTGTGAGAATGTTTTGAAGGAATGTCTCCAATACTTTCTTGTCTTCTTCTTCCACTTTGTTAACTTCTTCTTCATCCTCTTCTTCCACAGGAGGATATTCTTCTTCCAGCGTGATATTGTTGAGCGCAAGCGCCAATTCATCCATGTCCATGGTGTAAGGGTCTCTATATGCCTGGCTTCACGACCAATTCATATTATTGGATGCTTTCTTTTGTGATTTGGGAAAATTTCTATTGGTTCGTTCTCGGGAGTGGCTTGCACAATAGTTTGTCTCCATTTGATTTTGTTCTTCTGCTGCTCTCACGGCGTCAAACCAGACATTGATGTCATTGCCAGGTCTGAGTGCAATGGTTTTGAGGCCAATTTCGAAGTCCAGTCCTTCTCTGAAGCGGTAGATGAGTTCTTGTGGGTTGGACATCCCTGCTTGAGTAGCAAGGACCTTGAACTCTGCAATGTACTGGTCCACTGGTCTTCGTTGTTGCTTGAGAGCATGGAGTCGTCGAAGAGAGTCTTCGGTATAGTTATAAGGGAGGAAGACTCTGTCGATTTCGTCTTGAAAGTCGTTAAATGTCCCGAGGTGTAATACTCTGTTGAAATTATGTTGGCGGAGATATTCTGTTTTCCATGGTTCCACTGCTCCTCCAATGTAGTAGAGCATAAATATGATGGCATCATGGTCGGTAGGGAATTTGTGTTGGTTGGCGATGATGTATAGTGCGCATTGTTGTTTCCAAGCGAGGTATTTTCGTGGGTCTCCTTGGTAGAGTGGGGGTGCTTCATATTTCAGAGTGGAAGGGGTGGCAGGCATTTGTGCTTGTTGTGGTAATCCAAATCCTGGGGGTGGTGTGGCTGGTTGTCCTGGTGGTGGTGGTGGTGGTGCTCCTGGTGGTCCTTGGGGTGGCAGTGGTGGTGGTCCTCCTGGTGGCGGTCCTGGAGGTGGTGCTCCTGGTTGTCCGGGGTTAGGTTGTCCAACAGGTGGGTTAGGACTTCCTGTTTGCGGTGGGTTTGCTGGTGGAGTTGTTCCAGTCTGCGATTGATGTCTCGGATTTCCTGGTACAGGTTGGGAATTTTGAGTTCCGACGATGGGGTGCATGAATAATGGTTGTTGGAAGAATCTTTGGTTTGGTGGAACGGTGTTACTTCCGAAAGCAAAGGTGGCTGCTTGATTGACTGGGGCGTTCAGGTCAATTTGGGGTGTGGGTGTCAATGGTACCAACTGTTGAGGTTGTTGAGGGTATTGCTGTGGTTGTTGGTGGTATGGTGGTAAGGTTGCAGTTGAAGAGGTGCTTGGTGCTCGATGGTATTGTTGAGATGATTGTACTGGAATGGTGATGGTGGCTGACATCTGCTGTCTTCTTGCTCTTGCTGCTTCTCTTCTTCTGTCAATTTCGCTCAGTAAATACCAAGTGGATGAGATTTCGCTAAGGGAGGTTGATCGTCTTGGAGTTTGAAGTCTTCCTGGGTGTTGTCTGACTGGCGAGTGTGGTGACGGAGATCAGCTACTTTGCTGTCTGAGAGTTCTGCTACTTTTGCTTGAGCTTTCGTTTTGATCTTGTTCTCTGGTTCATTCGAATAATTCGGCGGCTTGTCCAATAAGGGTGATGGGAGTGGGGGAGTGGTAGGACATGCGTCTAGCTTTTCAACTAGTGCTTGGATGAGGGGTTGAATTAAGGGTGAAGGTATTCGTAGGTGTCGGCAGTCTTCGGGAATTATTTGGAGAATAGAAGGTCCAAAGGATGATAAGGTACTGTCTGGTAAAGAAGTCCAAGATGATGAGGAGGTAGAATAAATAGACTTGTGGGTGCACGATTCTTGTGCGTCGGTTTCAGTTGACCGAAAACCTTGGGGTTCGATTTCTGTCGATCGAGAACGCTTGGGTTCGATTTCTCTGGATCGAGAACCGTCCAGTTCTTGATATTCGTCGGTGAAATATCAGAACTCTTCCTTTTGCAGACCACTAAACGTCCAAATTGCGAGTGTGGGGTCCTCCAATTGACGAGTGGGTGGATTACAGCGCAAGGGAAAATAGGGGGGGTTTTGTCATAAGGCACAGCATGAAGCAATGAGAACCAACAACCTTCCGAAGGCACAGCGCGAAGCAATGAGAACCATTCGGGGTGATCTCGAACACAGCGTGAAGCAATGAGAATAAGAGATCAGTTTTGTTGGAATTCAATGTGGGGTTGGGCACACAAGGGAAGTATAATCTTGATGTTACAAGGTTTCCTCTTTGCCAGGTAGTTCCTAGGCTAGCGGCTATCCTTGTAGAGGGTGAGGAGAGTTAACCTAGTTCCATACGGATCAATAGGACTACTCCTCCACTGACTCGATTCTCAGCAGTTTAACCTCGGGTAGTAAATCACGTTGTATCTAGGCTGCAAACTCTCAAGGATTGCAACACCATAGTATGAACAGAAGAAGAGCGACCAGAGGGAGACTCGATCAAGGGCGAGGAAAGGTTCTGACACGCATTGGGTGTTAAGGGGTAACACAACGTTAAGATTATACTTGCTATCCTACATACATGGAAGCGAGTATAAGTTTAGTCCGAGTATCTACTAGTACATTAAAGGTAGTAGATCAAGTTTGACATAGTTGTAGTAAAAAGACAAGAAGACAAGAGGAACCAAGATAGGAGCGATATAATTACAACAGTTCTGTCGCAAAACTGTAGTTCAAGTAAACATAGGTTGTATCCAAGAATAGTCCACATCAAATGCTACATAGATGTAGGAAAGTGGCATCAGGCATAATTAGAAACAGAGAAGGAAGGGTGGAAATAGAACTACAGGTTGTCATCGCAAGGGAAGTAGATTCCACAGTACCTTGATGCGTCATCGATTCTTTCACAAAGTTCCCAATCCATCATCTGTCGTAACTCAACTGTCTCGTGCCACAGAGTGTTAATCATTCTTTGCATCCGCTCGAATTCATCCGCTTCTGTATCTTCGGTAGTTTCCTCGATATTCATAACAGGGGATGCTCCTTCATAGGATTGTCTCTAATGACTTCGATGGTTTCAACATTACCAAAGTTTACGAGGTGGGTTTCTCCTCGGGTATTTTTCAGTCACTTACAAATCTTCCAATAGGAAATAGAGAGGCTCCTGAAACTGAAAGTCATTCGGCCATACTCTCCGAACTTGGTGTCCAGGGGTAAATCTCTCCTTCGTAGGATCTCCCGAAGCGCAACGCGATCCGGCCTGTACGTCAAGGGACGTGGTACCGGAAAGACTTTTTGGTATTGGGAATACAATCCCGAGTTGCGATATTTCACCCAATACGAAGCGATTGATTACAAGGAAGCCACCAGGATATACCGGGAGGAGCGGTTTGAGGTATGGGACTATGAATTTGAGCATAAAAAAGTACCACCCACGCACATCAGAAACAAATGATTTGGGGATAATAACTAGTAGGCATTTGCATGAACCTGTAGTGACAATAAATTTTTCGGCGAACGGATTGGATTTACCTACTCGATCATCACATGACGAACATAGGCACAATTTCATGGTTGTGATCTGGATACCCACACAATCAACGCGTCAAATCTGGAGGATTTCCCACCATGGTGTTTAAAATCCGACCTCAGAACCGGCGGAAATGCTTACAAGAGATGTGGAGATGCCAATTCGGCTACGTGTGGCTCATGTACATGGTATGTAGGGAACTGACTGCTATCGAGCCCCGGCTTATAAGTTATTAAGTAAAAAAAAGTTACGTGTGAAAACTGACAACCACTAGTTTCGTCTATCCTTTATTTTGTAGGTATTTAGGCAATGTACGGGCCGCTGGTTGCTTTCAGCTGGCAGGATGATCCACACCAAGCGGCCTAATCTTGTCTTTCTATGTCTTGACACACCGCAAGTACGTTGTGCTTGCACCCTGCATTTTGACAGCAAGGTTCTTCCTCGCGCGAATCATCTCTTCAATGACCGAGAGGTGGAAACCCCCGCAGGTCAGGAATGGATATCGAAACGGGGCACCGACCGATGCTCAATAGAACCCAATGAAGGCTATCTTCTTGACATGGTAGACGTTGAGATCAATGAAAGAAAAAGACTGTCCATTTTAGTTTCAGCACCGACCGAGGCATGTATGTAGTTGGATAGGGAGAATTACAATGAGATGATGCGACTAGACACGAGGGAAGAGACTACAAAATATAAGGTGTGGGTACTAGGAAAGGAAGGAAAAAAGGGGGAACAACAATGGAATGAATGCCAAGTAGGTGAAAAGAGAGCTCTCGTCGGACTAGCTGTATAGTTGTGCTCCAAACCCCAACGTCAACAACCATGCACGTAAAGTGTACGGCAGTTGACCAAGCAATGGTTAGAAAAGAAAAAAGGCTGACAAGGGGAATAACATGGAGATGAAAAGAAAGGGCTAGTCACTATGACCGCCATCTGCCGGTGTACGACACCTCAACACGCACAAAACACATCCGCGACTCCCTCCCTCCGCCAACCCTCGCATAGGAGAATCGTAACCACGCACCACCGACGATCCAATCCAACTCAGGCAGAAGACGAACTCAACGACCCCTCCCCCTCTTCCACAACCATCCCCGACCCTGACGGCGACCCAGATCCCGAAGCACCCACACCACCACTACCATTCACCGCCTGCACCTCCTCCGGATCCAACCAACTCTCTTCCACCGTCGCCTTCACCCTCCTCACATACTCCTTCATATTCTCTCTATACAACTGTGCCGCCTCCGCATTCGCCGGACTATTCGGATTCGGATCATGCAACAAACTCTGAATACTCGTCAAAATCGCCGCGACATCATACGTCGGTGACCACCTGTTCTGCAGAATATCTAGACAGAGTTCACCATTCGCGTATACGTTCGGGTGGAACATTCTCGAAAGGAATCGGACAGAGGGGGGTTTGTTGGGATAGGATTCGTCGAATGTGAGCAGGAGTTTGAATGTTCCATCTTCGAATGGTGTGTCGCCTGTTTTGTAGTTGGCAGGGGGAGGTGGGTTGGAGGGGGATAAGGGTCAGTCTATTGGTTGGGTTCTGAGCATCTGGCGCATTGCACGCGAGATGCCACTGCATGAGCTTCACTCACCAGGACCAAAGATGACGGCGTTCCATAACATAATGTTGTCAGGGCATGGGCTCCCTGAAATGCCACCCGGAGGATCGGTGGAGAGGCGTTTAAAATCGCGAATGAGACGCCTCCTGCAGTTGGTCGACTAATGCCAGTAAAACTCCCACCATCAGCAGCAGCTCACCGTTGCAGCTACAGCAAAGACTTACCATGGGTATTTTTTCAGTGAATTAGCGGGTCGTTAGAAGCGTGATAGAGCAGAGGGACAAGGGAAAGGTGGGCTATTATATGGATGGAGAGGCTAGAAAAGGGCGTTGCTGGGTAAGGAGCTAGTTTGATTCCACCAATGAGGCTGTGTCTTTTGTATTTGCCATCAACTCTTATAACAAACAGTTCGCTGACTCAGCAACTCGGGGTTTCACAACTCCGTCGATTAGATTAACTGTACCCAAGGTTCAGCAAGTATCAAAGGGTGTAGTAGGGGTATACGGGCAGCACTGCTACACATTTTTATAGACAATTGTAACACCTCCCGCGTGTTCCAAGGATCAAGGACGGTGGCCATTCCCGACGGGCACTGCGTCGGACTGATCGACAATAACAGCTCCGGTCATGAGCGCGGAGAAAGCAAGCATAATGGCACTTCCGCTGAGCACCGCTTGCCGAGCAGAGGAAACTCCGGTAAGGAGCGAGAACACAACAAAGATGTTAAGTGGTACGCGGAAGAGGGATGAGAGCTGTTAATCAAACAAAGAACCATCATCAACAATCAATCATTTTCGGGCATCAAAACTTCACTGACCGTTGCCCGATGTTCATTTGAAATCAATGTTCCCCTCAACATACCCTGCACGGGATAGTACATCCCCACACACGCCTCGAACGCGCAGAACGCCCAAAAGCGCACCTCTTCATTCCTCGAAGAGATGCTGCTTGCCAATGCCAACGCACTCACGGCACACACAATGCTGCTAAGCTTGGCATGTGTCGTCAGAGACGAATCAATGCCCCTGATTTTGGAATACGCCACGATCATGGTGTAGAGGATGGATCCAATCATCATGGAGACCATGAACGACGAAAATATGTAACCCAAAGGAAGGGTCTCTTCGTAACGGGTGACTTGTTGAAGGGAGGGGACCCAGATGAAAACGAAGAGGTACATCGAGCCTTCAAAGCAAGTCTGCGTCAAGCCAAGGACCAGAAGCATAGGGTCTAGTTCACAACGGAAATCAACAAAAGCCGAACAGATATCGAGACGGGAGCATACCATCACGAACGATCCTCCATGCTTGTCCCAACCTCTTGACCTGGAACACATCAGCCGTCACCGACCCACCTCCACCGCCATAATTCTCCACCCATGTCCCACTAATTACGAAATACGCAAGCACAAGCAAACACCCACTCGCAATGAAAGGCGATGCGAAATTACTCGTTGATGCAACGAGTTTGTTGCTGAACACGCCAGCACCGGTAGCCACGAATCCATTAACAAGTGTTGCACGTCCCAGGATAGTTGACAAGTCGGCGGAAGGTAGGCCCATAGAAGACGCCGAAGAAATTAACCACGATTCGAACGCGGAGAATAGAATAGAGGTTGAGACACCGCCGAGGAGGCGGCCTGCGAGTAGGATAGGCAATACGGGGAAGAGAATTAGAATGCACGCTAGGGTATAAGTTACGCAGAATGTCAGACAGAGTTTCCGCCGACCGCTGCGTTGAAGTCAGTCACAAGTCATGCCAGCGGTACGGTATAGAAGGCGCTACGCACTGCTGGTCAGCCCAAACACCTACAAGAGGTGCTGCCATCCCCGCCGACACGAACCCCGTCACAAATAGCAACGCAACAATGCGCTCGGGAAATTCATACTGCTCTCTGTACAGGGAGTATACATACGGGCCTTGCAGCCAGTCGGCGCCTATTCGGACACGTTACACATATCAGCACCAACAACCATCTTCGGGGGACGACTAACGAGCGCACATACCCATAACGATAGCATAAACGATGAGATACTTCCTTGCCAACGTCTTCAACGCGCTCCCTGCATTTGGTGGTCGGGCGCTCTCCAGTCTATCATCCGCGCTCTCCTTCGTAGCCAACTCCTTCTCCAATCCTGACACGTATCTCTCCAAAAGTAGTAGTACCAGGCAGAGAACAGTAAGGAAGACGAGCCAGGTCTCGTAGAACGACTCGAGGGTGTACGATTTGTACAACCTCACCAGAATCATGACGAAGTTTTTGGGGGTATGAGAAAGGAAGGTGAGAAAGAAATAGAAGAAGGAAGGGAGTGACAGTTGATGAGAATATGGATATCGACACAGGGACCATTTATCAACCCCGCCTTCTCCGAAACGTTGCCATCATTCTTCGTTCTAGTGGCGGTGCTACCCGTCATATCCGCCCTTCCTTTGGGCCGTGCATCCTTTGGCCAATCGCGCCCGCATTTCTTCATGCGTGACTCAAACGCACTTTTCGGCACTTCCTACACTCCAGCACGCAGCACGGGCGCACAGACCAACAACCCACGAGGTCAAAACACTCTAACACTATAACACACTATAACACACGGCTGTCATCCACTGGCGGAAATAGCACGCTGGAGATCACACGGCCCATCGTTCTTCCATATACTCAATCCGCAGCAGTGTTTCCTTACTTAGTATGCAACGTCGAACTTTAACTGGCAGAGGCGGGAAAAGAAGGGGAACACATATCAGACCAAGCATCTGGATGTTGCAGAAACACATATCCATTGATTCTGTCAACAGCCATCTCTCTCGGTCCTCACAGGACCACGTGGCTTCTAGTATGACATTTTGTAAAGACCGGATCGAACGGGAATAAAGTAATGCATATGCAACACGTTTGTGGTGAGTTTTCAGCTAGTGCTAGTTTTCAGGGAGACTTGCTCCACCCAGCCCCACGAAATTGTGATCCCTCATTGCCACCACCAACCTCGGCAGCTGTCGCGCTAGCTTTTCTCGAGGTTGTCGTTGTCCAAGCCTTAGTGGCCTCACAAACTGAGGAGCCTATGACAACGTGGGTGCCAGCTCCGCAATTTCTATAAGGTATAAGTGTCATCTATAAAGGACACCACGAGGAACAAAAGCCCAGCATACGTCAAACCACCAAGGGAGAGACAGACGCTACACTCAAGGTTTACAATTTCGCCGTTCCGCATAACCTTCGCCCTCCTAATTTGGCAGGGGTCAGGCATTGACGAAGGAAGCGATTCTCTAGGCTTATTGTGACCACCCAAACATTGCTCTCTTTTACGGACTTTATTACTTCGATGAAGCCCGTAAACGTATTTGCTTCGTGCGGCCACGGATGGACAATGGCTACCTTGCCGCATATCTGACCCAAAATCCATCCGCGTCCTGCGAGCCCTCGTCAGTGTCCTATTGCCGCTGCCATGACCAGCCATGACCAGCCATGATCAGTTGGCGAACCTTCGCATAGCAACTCCCGGCGTTCTCTGGAACCATTGCCATCATGACGCGCAGCACAGACGCATAAACCAACAACCATCCAAGATCCAAACACACTCCGACAGTACATTATAGCACATGGCTGTTACCCACAGACAGAAATGGCGCGCTAGAAAGATCAAACAGGCCATTGTTCTCCCGTACATTCGATCCGCAACAGTGTTTATCATATAGCGTGCAACGTCAGGCATTTGTTGATGGATAAGAACAAGCATTCAGGCATGGAAGAAGAGACTTATGTCTGTTTATCCTGTTATAAATCGAGACCGCCCCACATCGGCCAGTTGAGTTTCCGCCCGTTGACTTCTGCCTGTGGACTCACCTCCTGCCACATGTCGTACGTCCTCTTGATCTCCCGTTCACTAATTGTGCATATTCACGCCCGCATGCTCCACAAATGTTCGAAAATTGCTTCTGCGTCACTACTGTGTCAACTCATCACAATATTCAATGGCTACCGAATGCCCCCACCCATTCTATGCTGCCTGCTGATATTTCAGACCATTTTCTCTTGTCAGTTCTCAAATTACAACTTGCGACCGCCACATAACAACCATTCCCTCAGCAACTCACACCAGTCAGCACCTAAACTTCAGTCACAACAGTTACTCCATAACCCAGACAAGAGCATCATTCGACCCGGTAATCTCAAGACTTGTCCTGGTAGCTGCTTCAGCCCAAACGTTATTCCACCAATCGACCGGGGAACGGCAAGTTCAAGGATCGTCCTCTAGAAGCTCTACCGATTCTGCGGTTTCCATTGCCTACTAACTTGCAAGTAGCTGGGGGTCACAATGGATCGGCGCCCGTGTCTAAACCCATCACCGTGGCTCGTTCATTCCTGGACGTATCTTGAATAAGCTGTCAGACACACCAGGCTCCATTGAGAAGAAGAAAAGCCACGTGGAATCTAAAAGAGGACGACGCCCAGTGGATGATAGATTTCCTACTAGCTCTGTGAGTAATCAGTGATAAAGGCTCCCAAATTGCACCTTCATGTCGATGACGCCCGGACATCCTAGATCCTCCCATGTCCACAGTCCTTTGCGGCTTGACTGCAGATACAACATCGGTTGCACTGTACAAGCTCTCCAAAGCCTCCAGTCTCTACTCCCAGTGTCATATATGGCATTCAGTGAGGTTGAGGACAGTGGAGGGCAGCGAAGGTTCATATTTCTGGCTCGGCATGGATCAGACATTCGCGAAGAAAGCAATTCTCTGGGGTCATCCTGAGAGGCAAAAGATCACGGGATATCACGTCATGTACGAGAGGCAGCATTTTCGGAAGGCAATGATGATCGAAGATAGATGGAGATGTATGAACTGACCTGGGCAGGGTTGAGCATATACTCGAGTAGGCACGTTCCCCTTAGTGTTTGACTCGGTATCTGATTACTGACAGGCAATCTTCGGTTGCTTAGCTCTCATGTGACAGAGGGGGGGGGGGTTCTAGGAGCTAACAGTTTGTCGACATCGCTATGGTATTCAGGTTTATGAAGTTATGCATCAAGCCTTCAAAGCAAGTCTGTGCCAGGCCAAAGACGAGAAGTAAATGGTCCGTTTCACGGCAGAAATGAGTTAGGCTCTCCGAATGGATGTTCGAGGCGAGAGCGTGCCTCCATGAGCCATTCCCTATTCCTGTCCCAACCTCTTGACCTGGAAAACAGCAACCGCACCGACCCCCCCTCCACCTCCATAATTCTCCACCCACGTTCCACTAATTTTCCCTGTTCAAGCCTGTCGGGGAATAATAAGGCTTCTTAATAAAGTACGAGAAAAATGATAGAGGCCTGTCAGTTAGAGACCAGGCAAGCGTGTGAAAGTGATGGCATTCTCCCTTTTTTTTGTCGCGCCGACTCGCTCACCTCCAGTCGCAGTAACAGGTCCACTGATACGACAATGCGACTCTCGACATCTGTGTCTTCCAACGATATCTGTAAACATGCTTTGAACATTTTTAAAAAATATCCTGGGGCAAAAAACGTCAGTGGTGTATTGTATATCGCAAATCCAAGTGCCCGAGCCTGGACCTGTATGGTAGGATTGCCATCGGTTTACTCGGAAACCAAGTGACTGGGTGTTATCTGGCAAAGACAATAACAGCTCCCCCCCCTTCATTGCTATTAACGTAAGAACAAAATTAGCAATCGGATAGTTTCTTCATCATATTCTTTCCGGCCAGTCTATATCCGGGTGGTCTTGGACAATCGTTTGGATCTCGACGGTTAATACCATTCTTCCAGCGCTCAGGGAAGCATTCTTACAGGTCTGTCCCATATTCCTTCAATCCTTGTCACTCTTGTACCCAAAGAAAATCATGCCTGCCCTACGCACTCGCGATACTCAATCACGATGTAAGTAGCACTTGCGGCTTAACAATACATCCTCCTCATAGTTGTCGACTTAACTGGATCTTCCAGCACTTGAGGTGACGGCGAACGCCCCTCCTCAACTTCCTCCTCTCACCATCATATCCCCTACACCGAGAGCATTCACCTTTCCTACAAACCACGGTCTTCCCGACAGTCCTTATGCCTCGTACCCTCCCTTCGAACCCGATCTTCAGGAGCTTTCCCAATGTCCAGCGGCGCCGTTTCCGACAGCGACACCACCTCCGTTCCAGCACGTCCTCTTCCCCATCTCGCCAGCCTTCGGACCTCCATCACGTTATTCATCCGCACCTCACGTTCCCCAAACACATCGATCATCGGTGCACAGCATTATTACCGACAAAGTGCGCCAACTACACCGAGGTGATGATGATTACATCAAGCGCCCAGAGAACGCGTTCATTCTCTTCCGTCGCCGATGCTGCGAAGAACGCCTAGCAGCCGCCAACAGCGGGAGCCGCGACGCTCAGGCCAATCTTTCGAAGACAATCAGTCAACAATGGAAGTCGCTTTCGGCTGAGGAGCGAAAGGTCTGGGAGGACAGGGCAGAGGAGAAGAGGAAGGAACACGAAAAGCTGTACCCGAGCTATGTCTACCGCCCTCGACGTTCGGATGATAGGAAAAATGGGGAAAAAACAGTCAAGCGGGGCATGAAGGGTGAGACAGGGTGTCAGGCAGTGCTTCTCCCCAGAGGGGTTCCGGGCCGCGGTGCCACGTCTGTTCCTACGCCGTCCCCATATCAACTCACCTTGGTGCCTACCGTATACCAAAGGCCCCCTCACAGGAAATCAAGGATTGTATCTAACCCCCCCGCTGCCGATCCTCCTGTTGTCCATCTCTTGGATAAGCTCTCGGATGTGTTGGGTTCCGCTGAGAAAAGGAAGGCTGTATGGAATTTAAAGGGAGAAGAAGCCCAGTCGATGATAGACTTTCTATATTCCGTGAGGAATGCCGTCTTGCTTAACCTCCCTGTGTTGACATTATCTTGACATCTCAGGCACTCTCATGTCCACACTCCTCAGCTGGGTTGCACAAACATGCATTTGTCGCATTGTGCAAGCTCTCCAAAGCCTCCAATCTCTATCCTCAGTGCTATCTACTGAAAAACATAAAATTTGGTGAGATCGAAAATGGTGGTGGTTTCTGCGACATCTACAAGGGGCATCATGAGGGGCAAAGCCTTTGCCTAAAGGTCGTGCGTCTATTCGCCAAGGGAGAGAAAGATGTTGCACTCAAGGTTTGCATATCCATTGCTTCGCGTAACGTTCACTCCTGATTTAGCATGAGTTAGGCATTGACGAAGGAAGCGATTCTCTGGGGTCATTTTGACCACCCAAACATTGCACCCTTTTACGGGGTTTATTACTTCGATGAACCCCGCAAACGTATTTGCCTCGTATCACCGTGGATGGACAACGGCAACCTTGTCACATATCTGAGCCAGAACCCGTCCGCACCCCGCGATCCCTTCGTCAGTTTTCTATTATCGCGATCGTAGCCGGTCTTGACCAGTTGACGAACAACCACAGGTCCGCGACGTCGTCAGTGGTCTTGAGTACCTGCACGACATGGACGTTGTCCATGGTGACTTGAAAGGGGTGAGTACTTTGCTGTGTGTCTTCGTTAGATTGTTTCTGAGAACCTAACGTACTAGATGAATGTGCTCGTGGATGCTTCCCACAGGGCGTGTATCACGGATTTTGGTCTATCAACCATTCTCACCGACAAGACCCTTCCATTCACGAATACGACGAGCTCAGTGTTTGCTTGTACGCTCCGTTGGGCTGCCCCTGAGCTCATTTCCGGCTCACTGCCAAACAGAGAGAGTGATGTATGGGCCTTTGGATGCGTCTGTTACGAGGTACGACCTCGTTTTTTACTATTAACCACACTGCTCAACATGGACAGATCTTGACTCGGAAATACCCCTTCTACGAATGCAAGACTGATTTTCAGATCATGGGAACTGTATTCACGGGAGGCCTGCCGACCCGTCCGGAAGAAGATGGACAGTCTGATTTGGACCACATCAACGACGCAATGTGGAACCTCATGAGTCGATGCTGGACTCAAGACCCCAAAGAACGTCCAACTTGCAAAGAAATAGCACAGGAATTGAAATTAGAGGGTCTGGTCGGACAACGAAATGAGGAGGCTCATGATCATGCGGCACAGGAGAGACAGCATTTTCAGAATGCAATGATGATGAATGGAGACGTTCGAGTTGACTTCGGCAGGATTGAACGTATCCTTGAGGAAGTACGTCTCCATTTCAGCTCGGTGCTTGATTGGGATTACTGACAGGTGACCTTTGGTTTGTTAGCTCCAATGCAACACGGCAAGGATCTAGGAGCCCATTTTTCGTGTTTACCCCTGCGGCATCTGAGGCTATGGGCTTATGAGTTGTATTACATGAGTATACCAAGACCCCCAGACACGACATTCAGCAGCGCCTTTGTCATGTTTTCTTTCGAAATTTTTCTTCGATGCATGTTTCATACCCATTCAAGTTGATCCTCTCCCGCAGAGCAGAACCTTCCTTCCAATGTTTAGAATTTCGCTCTCCATTTCGACCCGCGATATCTTTTGATTCACAAACCACAAGATTTCTATTTCTTCTCGCCGATACGTTCTGTATATTTATCTCTCATCGTTTGTTGCACAACACCATATCGCAGATGTACCTCATTTATCATTACCCTCGATCGAATATCACTATCATGCGTCCTCGGACGCTCCCACCCGCTCCACGCTCTCGTTACGGGCATTGTTTCTCCTTCCTATACTCGTTACCAGTTTCTCACGACATCCCTACTCATCTCAACACATCGCTAGAGGGCGACCAACACAACACAATTACTTGGTATTAAGCTGGCCTTCCTTTTCTCGATAATAATGCATGCTAAGCCTACAACATTTGACCCTTGGAACCAAAGATTTCTTGCCTATGCAAAAGCCAATTTAGAGGGATGATAGAACGTGTTTCGAAGAAAAAGATCGCAAAGGAGAGGAGCCAGACGGAAAATTGACTAGACCTGGCTCGTTCCTGAGCATCCTACATGATTTATATACTCTGTCATGATTCCTCATGTCAAAATCAGATACCATAATGTAGAGGTTATGGATTGGTTGCGCACGGAATTCACATCCGAGCTACCACTCCCCCTATATTTTGGATCCCATTCCGCTGCCCTTGCACTTCCGAAACTCGTGCGCACGCGCAACTTTTCATATCTATTAGATATACGTTGTAGATTGCTTCACACTGCGCTTCAGCCTCGCTAGTCGTTTGAGTTTCACCCAGTAGATTCAACACCACCGAATCTTCACCTGCCCTTTCAAATCCCAATTTCTATTCGTACTCAAGAAAACTTCACCTTCAGCTTCGGACCACAATTCGAGTTTCTCTTCATCTTAGAATCTCAGCATTGGAATTTTCGTAGTATACATATTCTTCCCTTAGTTAAGGATTGCTCGCGTCTGCTTCATCCGAAAACCTGGGTTTTGGCACGTAGATACCCTTAGACAATCGTAGAATACTTGAAGTCGTTCAGTAGTGTAAATGCCTACTAATCTGTAGGAGGCATCGAATTATACCTCCACTCCTTGATTTTGCCCAAAGATCTGTTTAAAACCGTACCGACTCCCTCACCCCTCGCTCGTCTTCATTGGTCTTCGTCTCCGCCTCTTTTCTGGACCTCGGTTACGAAGCCCAGCGAATGACGGATGCAGTTGCACACTCTCCTCATTCACCGACATTGCCGTCGTCTTCCCTTCAGTAATAATGATTGCAAAGCGTCTGCTCTTGAACTTTCAGAGCTGAGAACGGAGGATTGTTTATCAGTAATCAAACACCAAGTCGAATGTCGCTAAAAACGCACTTTGTCGAGGATATGTTCAACCTTGTCCAAATCAAATAGCACGTCTCCATTTATCACCATCGAGTGCCGAAAACGGTGTCTCTTTTGTACGACGTGATCATGAATCTCGTCATTTCGTCCTTCCATCGGGCCCTCCACATCCAGCCATTGCGTTATTTCCTTACAGGTTGGACGGCTCCCACGATCCCTGTTCCAGCATTGATTCATGAGGTTCCACATTTCATCGTTGATTTGGTCCGGATCGCACTGTGGGTCACCGTCCGGACGGGTTGGCAAGCTTCCCATAATTACACCTAGAATAGTTTGTGCATCGGTGTTGTACTCGTGCAAGGGAGGTTTTCGCGTCATGACCTGTATATATTAAGTGATGCCATCAACGTTGAATATTTGAAGTCATACTTCGTAACATACGCAGCCAAAAGCCCATACATCACTTTCTCGACTCGGAGAAGAACCGAAAAGAAGCTCTGGAGCAGCCCAGCGAATGCTATGGGCAAGCACGGAGCTGGTTGTATTCATGAATGGGAGGGTCTTATCGGTGAGAACGTTTGACAAGCCGAAGTCGGTAATACATGCTCTACCCGATGCGTTCACAAGAACATTCAGCTGTGATATTCGCTTATCAGGAAATGGAGGAGAGATTACGAAAGAACGTTAAGTTACCCCTTTCAAGTCACCGTGAACAACTTCCATACCATGCAGGTACTCGAGGCCATGGGCAATATCATGGATCTTTCAAGACTGTTAATCAATCAAGGCTAGCTATGGCCATGATGATAGGAAAACTTACAAAAGGTTCACGAGGAGCAGACGGATTTTGTCTCAGATATGCGACGAGGTTGCCGTTGTCCATCCATGGTGACACGAGGCAGATCCGTTTGCGGGCTTCATCAAGGTAATAAACGCCGTAAAAAGGAGCGATATTCGGATGGTCAAAATGACCCCACAAAATCGCCTCCTTTGCCAATGTCTGATCCCGGGCCAAATCAGGAAAATGGACCTGTCGTGGAGGCCGTAGATTTAACGGACCTGAAGTGCAGTGTCCTTCTCTCCTTTGGTGAACAGGCGTAAGACCTTTAGGCAGAGGATTTGTCCCTCATGATAGCCTTTGAAGATGTCGCAAAATCCCCCGCCATTTTCGATCTCACCAAATTTTATGTTTTTGAGTAGGTAACACCGAGGGTAAAGGTTGGAGGCCTTGGAGAGCTTGTATAACGCTATAAAGGCGTGCTTTCGCAACCAAGGCGCAGAAGAATGTGGACCTGAGAGCATCTGGGATATCGAAAAGTTGTCAGTACAGGAGGGTAAGGCTAAATTTGGTTCCTTACGGAGTATAAAAAGTCTATCACTGACTGAGCGCCGTCGCCTTTTAGATTCCACATGGCAGCCCTTTTCTTGGCAGAACTCAGCACACCTGAGAGTTTATCCCAGAGATGTCGAAAAACAGGATCCATCATTGTGAATGGTTTAGGCGTATTACCCAATGTTCGTGGTGGCAACATTAGACAGGGTGCGTTCCCTAGCGGAGTGAGTGCTAGATTGACAGGGGGTGGAGATTGGGGAGTCGATGTGGGCTCTGGAGGACGGTCGTTTGTCGTGCTGTTGCTAGCCATGGTTGGCGGAATGGCATCCGGTTCGAGGTCGTTGCCAGGAGGGTTCTTGGAACCACCAGGCTCGATGGAGTTCCAGCCCAAGTCGGGAGATGACTGTTGGCCTTGAGATGTAGGTAGCTTTGGGGCCGACTGGTGTGGTGGTGACGGGGGTGTAGCCGTAGAACGACCGTGGCGTAGAACTGAATGGAGAGGACGAAAGAAACATCGTCTGCGTCAGTATCCGTCTCGTATCCAGCACATCCTTCATACCTTGCGTGGCAATATTCTTGCCTTTCCTTTTATCCTTCATGCATTTGTGGCTGAGACATATGTGTTCGCATTCCTTCCTCCTCTCTTTTGCTTTGTCCTCCCACAACTTTCGTTCCGTAGGCGAGAGTAACTTCCATTTCCGGGTGACTGTCTTGGAGAAATGGCCCAGTTGTCGTTTCTTTGACTGGCTAATGGAATTCTTGCCGATAGCGGCTGCTTGGTATTCTTTGCCAAATTGGTGGTGGAAGAGGATGAACCCATTCAAACGGCATTTGATATAGCTGGAATTACATTTGTGCATTCGGCGTTTTTCGTGGGTGATGGTGCTGAGCGTCAATGACCGGCGAGGTTCACGTTGATGCGTGGGTGAAGATGATAGAGGTTCTAAAACCGACGTGACGGAGGACCTTGGCGACATGATAGTGAGAGTAGGGGGCTGAGGGAGAACACGTTGATAAGTTGCAGGTGATACTCTCATTGCATTTAAGTACCACTGTCAGTGCGCGAGACAAAATCGGTTCAAATTGCGGAAAAATTGAGGTTTCAGCTCAACTATTAAATAGGACCGACGAGCGCTAACTTGGTAAGAAGTACCTAGATCCCAGTGAGTTACATAACCTATGAGCCAAACGTTTGCGGTCGTCGATGCAGATCGTCAAATAGATTTGTCTCCGCTTACAGGAACGTAAGTTCACGCGCTACCAAAGGACATAAGGACCGAAGGTTCAAACGGTTATGCATCTAGTGAAAATCTTCAGGAGCACGATCGTGCTTTGATGGATCTGGGGTATCTATTTCAACTCTATGTTCTTAGATCTATGATGGAACTACAGCATGTAAACGAGCTGCTCCGCACACTATACAGTACCACAAAACCTCGATAACGACAGCAAATCCTGGACACCTCCTCACACCACTGACGCACATATCGCACCGAACGCTTCATTGCAACGACTTTAGAAAACATGCCTTCAAAATTCAATAATAACAAACAATCGTGGTGGTCGTGGGGAAGAGAAAACGTTTAGAGACCAGTTCATCCATCCAGCCAATCGTTGCCATTCCAGTAAATGAAAACGAGAGACGCGTCCGTTTTGTGGAATAACGAAGTGATCGAGTTCTTCAATGAGCGCTGTGATTTTATCTTGGCGAGCGAAAGGGTTAGCTTGTCGCAATCAACATGATACTGAGGATGGGAAGTTGAGTTCCGAACAACTGTTTCTTTTCTTTATGGGGTATCCCAAGGTTCGCTCCATAATTCAAGTAGCCAGACTTGGTCTTTGGATATCTCTTTCGGCTTTTCATAATATGGTTTCATTGGAGAAGCAAATGCCATAACAGTTACCCGCATAGCCATTTGGATCTTGAACGCCCTTCCAGTACTTGGCAATCCACAGTACTGGGGACACAAAAGGCAACGGACAAGTCTCCGGATCGTCTCCCACCGAAAACGTTGTTCCTGTTGACATATCGTTAGATCTAAATGATGGTGATTTGTTTGATTTGCCAATAGGGGTACATCGAGAGAAGGCGATAGAATTCAGCAACGTCGCTCTTTCACAACGTAATAACCTTTCCATCGGGTTTATTTTTGTGTGCTCGTAGTAATTGATCTCCGAGACAGAAGAAATTGTCAAGAGGGAAGACGTGTTCATGAGGAGGAGTCATCGACTTCAATGGGAATTGTCCATGAATTTGGCCTGTTACCAGGTGGGGCGCACCCGATCTCATTCGGTACAGCGGAGATATGCATTGAATACATTCCCAGCAACGGGTCCGATCCGAATGCTTCGGGGAATCATTGTTTCTGTAATTCAATGCCCCATTGCTTGCGGAGGAAATTGGCTTCGCCGGATCGGATGACATTTTTTGGTTTGATCATATAGTTAGGTATACGTTTCAATGTTGGCCCACGGCCAAAAGCATCTCTGGAACCCCTGGCAGATGGATTCGGCGAAGTTATAGTTGGGGTGAGCAATTAAATATTCGCGGAGAATGTCAACGCAGACAAGCCTTACCAACTTGAATAAATGAGGATGGTCCGATATGGTGATGTATGTATACTGGATGATCAGATGATAAGGGGGATCTGGTAATGGAGTGTCATCGGATCTGGTTATTGTCAATGAGGATAATCCGATATGGTAATATACATATATTGGACGACCGATAGGGTCTGATCTGGTCCGATAGGGTAGGGGTTCTGGTAATGGAAGTATATTCGATGACCGGATAGTACTAGGGCGGGGCAAGGTTAGGGGGATCTCAGAATGTCATCGGATCTGGTACATAACTATCGACTCGAATACATGAGGATGGTCTGATATGGTGATGTATACTGGATGATCGGATGATAGGGTAGGGGCTGGTATGGGGGATCTGGTAATGGCAGTGTCATCGGATCTGGTACATAGCTATCGACTTGAATACATGAGGATGGTCTAATATGGTGATGTATACTGAACGATCGGATGATAGGGTAGGGGAGGGTGGGCTGGTGGGGGGGATCTGATAATGGTAGTGTCATCGGATCTGGTAACTATCAACCTCTATCGACTTGCGTACATGAGGATGGTCCGATACTAAGATACAAATGTTCGTCCGAGGCTCGGGTCTATCCGAGGTACGGGCCACCCATAGTATGGTGATGTATATTGGATGATCGGATGACAAGGTAGGGGCTGGTAGGGGGGATCTGGTAACTATCAACTTGAATACGCGAGGGCGTCCGGTATGATGATGCATATTGGATGATCGGATGATAAGATAGGGGGAATCTGGTGATGATGGGGACCTCTTCTGACCATTGAAACATACTGGGACTGGTAAACCCTCGATACTCATTTGTTGTAACGCAATGAAGGGATTTTGGATAGGGAATAGGTCTATTTGTCTTTTGTGCGGGCACGGCTTCCATGGTCGTGGCGTGTGTGTTTGAAACGGCATTTCTCGACATGGCTGCCCCTTTTACTGTTGAATCGGTCGCAGTGGTCGCATTTCTTCTTACCTTTCTCTCGTCTTCTGATGGCAGAAAAACAGAACTCGATCCCCTGGGGGCAAGATGGACTCCTAGAAGGGTTCGGTGGAGCTCTCGATCGAGGAGTGCGGCGCTTTCCTCTCCAACGGATTGTCTGACGGCTTCACCAAAGGGGATTAACTCCCAGGTGTTCGTGAGTTTCTCTGCAAGTGAATTTTGCAGTGATATAATGGCCATACTGCTCGGGTTCTCTACACCGGTAAGGGAAGACAAGACCAGTCGCTTGGACCATAGGGATCCGTGATGCATGCCGGCCTCCCACGGTTCCGATACATTTGGACCTGTTTGGACGGTTCTCAGTTAGGAACTCAGATTTCAACGTCTCCCGCGCGGGCATGGCTCTCTCCGAATAGGTTGAACAGTGTGGAGACTACTGAAGACGTTGTGTAGTTTGATGGCACGTCTATGTAAGATGTTGTCCCGTTTGACTCTGAGAAATGGAGCGGGGCCCCTTGTGCATGAGAGATCCAACGTCTGGCTGTTGATAAATCCTTTGCAATAAACTCGAGGATCCTCCTTGATTTCCACTTGCTTGCACTCAATTCGAAACCAGATTCAACCTCGGTTCTGAACATTGAACCATGGCATGGCGTCTTGACAGAATTCGCCTTCCCCTGTAAATCGGACTCCATAAGGGATTTCGCTTCGGACTTGTAGCAATCCCTCTCCAAGAATAATTCCGTCGGAAGGGAAATCCTCGCAAACAATGTCGGTGATGATTTCTGCTCGGCTGGCTTGACGGGAGTTGAGAACACGTTGAATTCGAGGAGATTCGTGTTCCCCAGGAGAGGAAACAAAGTCGGCGACGAGACATTCTTCATGTCCTGAACTTCCGGTGCGACCTTCAATAATTTGCGCTCCCTGGAGGTAAGTCGAGCGAAGGTGATACCTCCTCATGAACGTTTCTCGAGGAGAGCCTTGGGAGTAGGGACGGATTCGAGGAGACTAACTTCGCTCGGCATTTCCCTTTCTTGATTTGAATCTCCCCAGAGAGCGATGGCTCAGATAGTCGTGATATCGAAGGACCCCCGCTCTGGTCTATCAGACCTTCGGGAGGTATTGACTCGTTAAGTTCCAAGCGCTGGGAGTGTCCGTTTGGATCCTGAATCTGGGTTGACAGGTTTTTGGCTAGAGGACTGCTGATGTTCTTTCCTCCTGGTCGTTCTCTCCGGACCCTGGGTTAATGGCGAAGGCGCACATTTCATGAGTTGTCATAGATTGAAACTGGAGACCACGCGGTTGTCTGATAGGTCCTTTCATAGAAAGGTGGGAAAGTACTCATAGACGACAGAGATATTTGTCATTTCGCGATGAGACAGCGAGCCAGGTTTGAGGAATTACTCTCGATGAGAGTTCATGCTGTTTATTCGTAGTGAATGTCTCACTTCTGAGACATGTTCACGGTTCGCTCGTCAGGCGGTCCGAGTCTAACGTTTATCCGTCCTCGGGTGCTATGCATTGAACTTGCGCGTAAACAATCTTTAAGCTCGAATAAGAAAACATAACTTCAAGATTCAATAACAACAAACAATTGCAGCCAATAACTCGAAAGCGAAACACCATAGAATGAGCAAAAGCCAAAAAAAAAAAAGGCCAAAAAGGAAGTGATTGCGTGCAAAGCTCGAAATCAGTCATAACATATTCTATTCTTTTCACCAATCAAGTCCGAAAATTTACCGCGCCGTACCCTCATAGCTTCACGCCATCATCGGAAACCCCATTTGTCAGCGGGATCTTTACGAGGTCCAACATATGTTCAACAATCTCTTGTGGCGTGGTCACATGCCAGCTCGCTAGTGTCCTCTTGCTTCCGTGTCCAACGGCAGTCGTGAATACTGCCTCGGGCTTGATTTGCAGATTCACAGGTTGGGCGTCCTTGTTATCGATAAGAGTTACTGATAACGGTGCCTCGAAAAGGGTATCTTTCTGGCCGGGCTGGAAGAGGAGCAGGGCGCGGAACATATCTTCGTCGGTCTAAAACAAGGTGAATGTGGGCTAGGGTGTTGACATGCCTTTCATATCAACTGACCTTGTCGTCACCGGCACAGAAGATGAACTCGGTGTCGGGATTGAGATAGAGAATCCTCTTCACAATCTCACCCTTGTTGACAGCGATCGGTCTAACTTCGAGATTCTTCTTGCCAACCATTACTGCAGGATGTTCCTGTTAAAACCGCAACGCATCCAGAAGGTTTTCAACCGAACAACACACCTTCTATTGGTCGCTTCTTCGCCAAGTTGTTCTCGAGCAAATCCTGGCATTGTCGGCATTGGAATTGGCTAGTAGCGGACCCTCGTCAGTATCACCACCAAGCGTCATGCCATTTCGCGCTCACCCCCACTCAGGATCCGAAGCACGATAATGCCAAGTGATAGAACTCTTCTTCATCTCGACATGGCTTCCTTGCGTCCTCTACTCGTATCGGATCAATCGCAAGGTCATCTCACCAACGCATTAACACGCACCTCGGTATAGTACCTGAAGATCTCCTCGACCTCTGCCATCCAGCTCATATCCAAATTCTTCGTGAAATTCTTCCATTCGCCGCTGCCGGGCTCCTTGACGAAACCACCGTGTTCCGCAGAGAAGCCAATGTTCTTGAGATGTCCCAAATGCAAGTCCAAGAACGCTTGGTCACGCCCGGAAATGATGTATACTACATTCCTAGGGTCAGCTGAAAGTTTCTCCAGCGCCTCTAACGTCGCCTCCGAGGGCACTGCCATCGACGGCGTCTTCACAATTGGTGACAACGTCCCCTATAACCATGCCAAGGGTGGAGCAATGGAGCGTAACACGCAAGGGTGAGGTAGAAAAAAGAACAGAGAGCAAGGTCAGGAAAAGCAGCCAAGCGATTATCAGCGATGCTTACATCATAATCAAACAAGAACAACCTCTTCTTCGCCGACGCATACAGCCCCTCTAGCTGGTCTTTAGGAATATACGGAGTTCGTCGCGCCATGCCCTGTCGTCCAAGTTGCCCAAGCAGTTGCTTGACAAGAATCGATGCCCAAGAATGAGAGGTATGTGTCGTAACAACCTTGTACAATTTCGCGTGCCTAGCCGCCTTTTCGGCCGGCGACATCAGAAGCCCCTTGTTGATTGCAGCTGCCACTTCCTAAAACACCGAAATTGCAAATTATGAAAAGAGACAAAAACGCAACATCCGTTAGTTCCAAATTTATGCGTGGGAAGAGGGAGTAGGTCGGGGACGTGGGGGATTGGGACGGAAGAACACCTACGCCGAGATTCCAGGGATTGACAAGGAGTGCATCTTCCATAGTCTTGCTGATGCCCATAAACTCGCTGAGCACGCTTGGGCTCTTGTTCGTCTTCTCCTGTGCAATGACGAACTCCATGCTGGTAGTGTTCATGCCATCACGAAGAGGCGTAATGACCGCTAGATCGGCAACACTTAGGAGAGCATAGAATTCGTCCTTCTTCAGTGTTTGGTGGCTGAATATTTCAAGTGGTCAGATATACCGCACGTTTCAGGGTACTCATCAGTAGGGGACACTTACTAATGATGAACAGGGATAAAGTCTAGACTTCCATATTCGCCGTTAATGTGCGAAACAAGCTCGCTGACTTGTCTCTCAAGTTTAGGCGAATCTGTCAATGCAGGCGATGTCACCTGGATCATGACAACGTTACCAATCCACTCAGGATAATCCTGAAGGAGCTTCTCAAACGCGCGCAGCTAAGGAAGAGCGTCAATACCGTCCTCCATTCCAAAATGTGATGGCAACTAGTCCATACCTTTTGAATAACGCCCTTGACAACATCAAGCTTGTCACGTCCAACAATGATCTTCTTTCCCTCGTACAACGTGCGCAAAGCTTCGAGCTTAGGCTGAATGCCAGGCCGTTCGCTGGATCACAGGTAAGCATAATTGTCCTCGTGACGTCATACCATCAACACCACCCCTTGGCGTGGGGTGGGTGCTTAATTGCAGAAATCATGAATGAATACTCACATGTCGCGAGCCACTCTGTCAGCATCGATGCCAACAGGACAATGCGACACCGCGGTCACATGTCCATCGACATCAATACCTCGCGATGTAGTCTCGTAGCCGCACACACGAATACACGTCGAGATGAAGTGTCGGGTGTAGGAATAAGTCTGAACGGAAGGCAAGGCGAAGTCTCAGAATACACAAGAATGCAACAAAAAGAATGAGATTAGACAGACCTGGAAACACACCAAATTTGCGCCGAGCATGCCGTCAAGTATTTCCTTTCGGCCTAAAACGTCGTTAACAATATCGCCCCCTCCACATCGGTATTGGAGTGGACTCACGAGGTAGGCATCGGAAGACTTCGCTGCTCGGGAATGGAGTATGGACAAATAAGCCAAGAGCAGCGTCAGGGATGGACTCGCGGACAAGCCTGAATATGACATCAGACATTCGATCATGTTAGGTCATGTTGGAATACCAAGAGTTGCAACGTCATCACGCACTTGGGAACCAGGAGAAGGTGGTAGTCATGGACCCAGATGAGGTCGCCAGGTCTATAGATCTCAGCAATCCTCTGAGCAAAGGCAGCGTTGGCAGACTCGTAGTACGGATAGTGTTGATCAGCAGAAGCGTATTCCGTAGCGACGTCTTGCCAGAGCAAGTAGTGGAACAATGGCCAAAGCGCTACACACCCCGCGATATGAGCACCCACTCCAAGCGAACAATGAAACTTGACTACCCACTCTGCTTGCAATACCCATCATAGTGCCCATGCGCAACCTTGTCATCTAACCATACGGGAACGTAGGTCGTCTTCCTGTCATCATCTGGATCACTCTCCTTCGGGGTGTAATTTTTGAGCGCGTCCTCGTACGCAATCCTGTCCTCGGCCGTAATCGCATTGGTAGGTATCTTCTCATTCGGGCCCGAGCAGAGAATGTCCCCCGTCCATCCAATAATAACCTGTTCATGCGTCGCAGACAACGACCGGATACCCGAAATCATCGCCGCATGTCCATAACGCGGCGCAAGTCCCCAAACCGCTGACGACGATGAGGCCCCACCAAGAGAAGGCTGAGATGTCGGACCGGAAGAGGTTTCGCGGACGACAAAGTCAGCTGCCTTGGAGGGAGGAGTTGCGGGAGGACTTGGGATGCCATTAGTACAGGTAGTAGGTTTGTAGGTGGCGATGATAGGGAGATCGTGGCAGACGTGGATAAGACGGCCAGAAAGTGGAATGCCGTTCTGTCTGTGTTGCTGCTCAAGGGCGCGTATATGAGCGCGGACGACGTCCAGCGACAACTCGTCAGCCTGGCGAGTGTAGGGTTCTGAGAAAGAGTCAAAGGTAGCGGGGGATGAAGAGGGCATGGTTGTGGGAGTGTAAGAGGGGGAGTGAGACAGGGTTAAAAAGGATGAGAATAGGGGAGATCTAAAATGAATCTAGAGAGCTGAAAAACTGAGAGTGATGGACGAGATGAGTTAGCGGCGCATATAATAAATTATCCTTGATTATAATATCCCTCTAAGAATCCTGAAGAATCCCTGCCCTTTGCCCGTTATGGAAGGCAGATTAGCATCACCATCATCGTGTAACTCTGCCGCGCTCCCATTGGCTGGCTCCCCCGACGTTTACCCCCCCTGTCCAGCCACGTTCGATTCCTCCTCAGCAGTCCATCCCATTCGTTACATGTGATCCTCCTTGTCTTTCTCTTCCTTCACCCAATCGTCTCGGCCATTCCTCGGCCTCTTCCGAATATCTACCCTCCGTAATCATCACGTTTCCTTGACCAATCTCCTCCGAGTAGACGGAGCAGTCCGAGCCCCCCATGCTCTTCCGTTGGGTGTCTTCATTAAACACTATATTTTGTTAAAACATACCAAAATTTCGTATACCAAATGAAACAGAGAGATGATGAGTAGAGAGGCGGGATCGAAAGAAAAGCAGGGCCAACGATAGGAAAAAAACATAATGTACAAACGGAAGCCGGGTTCCTCAGAAAGCACCTAACTAGACACCGTCGGCCTGCATGGGAGCAACCTGCCCTCCTTTTGCAGCGGTGGGCGTGAATGTATGCCAACGATCGTTGAAGCGAACATCTGTCAACCGCCAAGCCAACTGTTAGTATTCTTCCTTCAAATCACACTTCTCAAGTGTCCACTCACCCAGAGGCCTGCCGCCATACACGTAGCTCTGGAATTTAGCGATCGCCGTCTCAGCTTCCGCAATTTGCGCAAACTGGACAACACCGCATCCCTTTGAACGGGTTCCATCGAAAAGAATCTCTGCCAACTCCACTTGGCCTGTTGTCTCAAACAACTCGACCAAATCCTCATTCGCGGTGGACCAAGGCAGCTGTAAAAAGAATGCCATCCACGTCAGTAAACCCCTCCAAGAAACTAGAATTCGCCACGCACATTTCGGACCATAATCTGCTGGCTGGGTTCCGGTTCGTATCCACCATACCCTCCTCCGCCGTATCCACCACCATACTGATCCATTCTCAAACCGCCTCCAC
This sequence comes from Podaxis sp. C-F-92630, assembly GCA_018524945.1. Lineage (NCBI taxonomy): Eukaryota > Fungi > Basidiomycota > Agaricomycetes > Agaricales > Agaricaceae > Podaxis > Podaxis sp. C-F-92630. Next base: position 29,027 of record JAEUWS010001219.1, read on the forward strand.
CAGGTCCACTCGGACCACCTGATGAATCAGGCCCATTGTAATCAGCATACAATTCTTGGTTGGAGAAATCACGGCCAGCACCACCGCCAAAGCCACCACGGAATCCTCCTCTGAAGCCACCACGGAAGCCTCGCAACCCACGAGGGGCTCCTCGGAATCCGCCTCGGAAACCCATACCGCCGGAGAGGCCAGCGTAACGATCCTGGATGCAAAAAAAAAAAAAAGAAGTCGTCAAAATCTAGACCAGTTCGAAAACGCCGTTGATTCTTACCTCGCGGACTTCGAGCGTACGGCCATACCATTCATAGCCGTTGTACATATCTACGTCGCAAATCAGCAGATGTCCCTCAAAAAATAGACAAAAGATCTCACTGATGGCTTGCTGTGCGTCTTTGACGGTCTCGAACACAACCGTGCCGGAACCCTTCGGCCTACCATCCGCACCAATGTTAATGTCCGCACGGATAATATTACCAGCATTACGGAAAAGATCTTTAAGATCCTGCCAGCCAGCTTGATAAGGTAGCTAGACAACGCGATTAGACTCATCACCAAACGCCTATGCTCCTACTACGACACTTACATTACCGACATAAAGCTGATTCCCGGGATTCTGACTACTGCCAAAGAAATTATGCGAAGCCGGGCGAGGCGGGGGTTGTGCATTAAGGCCTTGCCCAGCCATTGCCATACCAATTTTGCCCGGAACAGGGGTGGCACCGAAACGGGCTTCGTTTTCGCGATCCTAAAATAAAATGTCGATCAGCTACAGAAGCACCGTAGATGCGGACAAGAACGGACCTCTCGAATAAAGACTGGTCGGCCAAGGAGCGGTTGTTCCGACAACTCACGAATGGCTCGCTGCGCATCTTCCTGAGAGGCAAATTCGACAATACTTCAAGTATCGTCAGTACGTAACGCTACTCCAATAACGAGATAATGACATACCCGCATCCCTTCGAAACACCGGTCGGTGTAACAAGTACTTCGGCGAAGAGCACCTCACCAGCTGCCAAACCAAAATCTCCCATCAATATCCTGCCAACAACTCGACCAATTCCATCAAAAAAGGGGTGTGTTGCGAAAAAAGGTGTTCCTCTCCACTCAACGGACGCATAGAATTAATCACCATATCTCATCTCTTCCTCCCCACAAGCTCTTCTCCAAAGCTCCCAGTTCATCGGAAAGACGAAGACGTGCGAGTGCGTGCGTGCGCTCAAATCGCCGGATGCCAAATAAAAAACACAACCGTGCCACCCCTCATCAACAATCAAAAAAATCAAGAAAGTAGCATAGGCATCGCATCGCGCCACCATCTGTCCTACCCCCTCTCATGAGGCAGGCAGACAGCCGGAAACACCTCTCCTCGCACAACACCTTTATCGACAAAGGAACACAGAAAACGGATAATTCGCCCAAACCCACCTCCCCGCATGAATTCAATGAGATCCCGATACTTGACGTCATAGCTGAGGTTGCCGACGTAGACACGATTTTCTCTCTTGCTAATTTTCGCGAATTCAACAGCCTCTTCGTGGTCTGCGTTCATAGGTCCGCCAAGAGACCGTGAGAAAGCATCGCCGCCTCTCCTATCACGGCTGCGAGACCTGCTGCGGGAGCGAGTGCGCGAACGGCTCCTCGACCTCGAACGGCGCCTGCGGCGTGGAGAAACCGAGCGACGACGTGGAGAGCGCGAACGCGTCCGACTCCTCGACCGTTTCCTCCTCTAGATCACCAAAAAACGGATTTGTCAGATATTTGGAGTCAGGACGGAAAATTGTGCACCCACTTCACCATTCCGCCTGTCTGGCTCCCAGTGGTCGCCAGCACGTCGACCAGGACGAACTACAATGGTAAGTTAGGCATAAAATTACCAATAGAACGGAACAAACACATACGGGAGTCTCGCCTATCACGTTCGCGGTCCCTCTCCTTCTCCCTGTCTCTCCTATCTCTATCACGGTCATAATCACGGTCACGGTCCCGTTCACGGTCCCTATCCCTCTCCTTATCTCTATCATACTCCCTATCTCTCTCCCTTTCCCTCTCCCTGTCCCTCTCGCGGTCACGGTCCCTCAATCCTCCAAGAGGTGGGGCAATACCCTTATCCTCATGATCCTCCTTGTTTTTCATATCCACATCCATGACTGTTCTTTTCGAGTCTTTATACGAAAGGAGATAAGGATGTGGAGGGGGTGCGTGGAAGGTGTATGTTGGTCGGTGGTGGGGTGTGGTGAGGTGCAAGTGAGACTTGGGTTGGCATCGTATTTTTCATGTGTGGGAAGCCGCGGTGTTTATTTCCTTTCCTGGCACAGTTTTCAAACTCCGGTGCCTCGTGCGTCCACGAGCCAGCCAGATGTATGATACACTACTATGATACATCACTGGCAAAGGTATTCAAGCACCCTTATTGGCTCTGCGCGTCACCCAAGTTTAATAAAATATACTCAACACTTTTTTCCTCATCTTTACACTAACAAACACAAGTTTTTTTCACCAACTTTTCTGTAGTCAAAATAACACGAGAAATACTGCTTCCGGCCGTGTACAAAGGGAAGGAAAATGGTACCACCTAGGACCCCGACCCCACATCCGCCTAACACACCGTAGGTCACAAAGATAGGTACCACTCATCTACCAACGTTTGTAACAGTCGGACAAGTCCGGTAAAAACCAACACATAGAAGTATAGAGAGAAGCACAATAAGCATTCAGAAAAGCAAGAACCAAGGCGACATAAGAAATGAACCAAGTCAAGACTTCAAATAGCTCTGCAACCCTATCAGTATGCAAAGCAAGGCGGAGAAAGAGAAGAGCTGAGGAATAATACAGCAGAAAACATCAAACGAGTCAATAGAAATTAAGGCATAAAGCATAGTTCTGGTGAAAGTATTTGGTAGCGCAAACCACCACCGTCACCACCACCAGGCGGGGATCATACAGAGAAATCAAGTACAACAAATAATGCAGACGCGCGAGATAGAACAACACAAAGCGGCATAAGGAGGGGAGCATAGCATGGGAGCAGACAACAAGATAAAACGAGGCGCAGTCCAAACACGATCGAACGGAAATGGGAAGGAGAAGTGGATGAGGGTAGCAAGGAGGTCGGGTAGCAACAGCGAGAGGTGAGAGGAGCTGGACTTGACGTAAGTGCACATCACCCGATTGATGGACATCCACGTCTGTCGGCTTGACGTGCATCGCGAGGTTAAGGTTGGCGTTAAGATTGGAAGTTGTCATGAGAAGATGAAAGAGCAAGATTGCAGATAGTTCTAAAAATGACGATGCGTACAACTCCAAGAAACCAAAACGACAAGCGATGCCAAAAGGCCGACGAGAAGCTATCAAAGGAGAGGGCGAAATACACCTCGGAAATGAGTACACATGCTGACTGAGGCAGCGAAGAACCACACCCCTACTCACATGCTTTCAATACGACGCGTGCAAGCACACAAATTAACCCCTCCCTCTCTCAGTCTCTCACATATCACAACCCAAGGCACTCCCCAAAATCCCTCAAGCACTACTCTCATTCCCACTCCCATTCTCATTCTCATCCACGACCTCCCCCTCCGCATCCGCATCCTTCTCCCCTACACCATCCCCTACACCATCCCCTTCAACCTCCTGTCTCACCCCACCATCCTTCGCGGCCGCCCTCGTCATCTTCGTCCTCTTCGCCTTCGGCTCTCCATTCACACCGTTAGCAGTCTTTGCAGCAGCACCCCTGGTTCGTTTCTTCGTCCCAGCACCAGGATTAATATTCGCATTAATCGTAGCAGCAACACTCCCGTCTCCAGGGTTAGGGGGGGCACCACCTTCCGCACTAGCAGCCGTCACTGGTGGAGTCTGACTAACCGCCTCCCCATTCTTCTTCGTGGCATCACCAACGTTCGAAGTCGACGACGACGACACAGGTTGCTGCACGGCAGGAACCTCCCCCGCCTGCGCGGGCTGGGCCGGAGGTTGTTGAGGTGGCGGCTGGGTTCCCGGAGGTGGAGGCGGTAGCCCGGGCGGAGGAAACATTGGTGGGTAGTGTGAAAATGGTGGGTACGCGGCATAAAAGTATGGGGGCAACATCGCGGGTTGCCCATTCACACCCACATGAGGCGGGTGGTGCGGTAATGGCGGTGGAGGAGGTGGTTGCGCCGGGGACCCATCTGGGTTTTGTTGTGCGTCTGGTGGATGTGCAATAAATGGACCCGGAGGTCCATAATAAACCTGATAGAAACCTTCCGGGGGTGGGAATTGATGTGGTACAGGGAGCGCTGTCGGAGGTGCTGTTGAAGGCGGTGGTTGACCCGCTGGTGACCATTCGGCTGTGCGTTTAGTTTACTTGTGTTTAGAGATGTAGAAAGAGAGGATATACGCACGTGGGTATGCGCCCGGAGCGTCCGAGGTTTTGTTCTTGCGCTTGTAGGGACCTCGTTTGATGCCCTTTTTGCGCTCCTTTCGCTGTCCATCGACGCAGGTGTTCGCCATGCCGTATTTTATACAGCGCTCACATGGCCGACTCTCATCACAACGCTTACAAGCAGCAGCACAGTTTGTACACTAAGTGGCAGAGATTTTTAAAAAAAGTATACAATCAGGTACATTGTTGGGGAAAAGATGTGGTACGACGTACGGCCATTTTGACTTGCTTTCGCTTCGGCTTGACGAGCGCGGGAGGGGCTGAATTGGCTGAAGGCGGAAAAGCTGGAGATGTGAGCTGAGGACTACCAAACAAGGACGGTGTAGGACTGACCTGCACCCTGGGGAGTGGGGTAGGCATAGACCATGCCCGAAGGAGCGAAAGCCATCATGTAGGGCGGGGGTGGCACTGGAGCCTGGCCGTTTTCTGTGTGTGCAGCGTCTGTCGGGGGCGGGTAAGTGAAGAAAGGGGGATAGCCGGGCGGCGGTGGAGGAAAGGGCGGAGAGTAGGGCTGGGGATAGGGGACTACGTTTGGAGGATAGGGATGATCCTGTGCAGCCGGTGGCTTGGGCTGCTCTGTGATAGTAGCCATAGACAACTCTGACCTGGAATCATGATTGTTGCAAGACGAAGGAGAGAGTGAGACGTGAGTGCGGGGAGGCGGTGGATGTTTACGAAAACTCACTCCGACTCAAAATGCGAGTTTCCGATCCCAGCGCCGCTCAGACTCGAATTGGTGTCAACTATCTTGGAAAACGTCGGCAAATGGCAACAGAAGATTGCCCTGAGGCAGGGAGAGGGTTAGAAGGACAGCAGAAGGACAACGCTGAGCAGAGAATCGACGTTGTGGACAAGTTCACACGTGCGAATTGTGTCTGTGGATTGTCACTCTCGGGCCCGTGCGCGGCTCACCATCACCCAGTCCATCGTCCACCCTCACCGCCCCCAACAGCGTCGGGGGTGCAGAGGATGAACATAGTGGATGGGGCGGGCATGAATGCTAGCTGTTCGGCAGAAGAATGGCACATTGCGCACACATCTGTTCTCCGCCCAAACTAACACACTCCGCTCGCCCATTCCCTGTCCTCCTCTCACGGCCCGCTTTCCTCGTTGGCTCAGCTATGAAATTCTTTCATTCTCTTCACGGTCATGCGCCTCTGCTCTTTCTCAGACTCCTGAAACCTGATCTAGCATCCTGTGCTTGGCGCTGGTGTGTAGCTACCCCACAATGTGTTCTTTACGTAGTCCGCTCGGATCTACTTTAACGACCCCTACTTAAAGTCTGCACTCTGTATCCGGAATCTTAAAGAGACGATATGACCACCTTTCTTCCATCGGAAATTCTCGAGATTATTCTCTCCTACCTTCAGAATGACAATGACGTCTCTTCACTCAGAGCTTGCGCTCTCGTCTCTTCTGTCTTTCTCCCCATTGCCCGTGACTTTCTCTTCGGCCATGTCTTTCTTCTACCTCAGCCGCGACAACCAGCCACAGTCCTCCCTTCTCGATCCTACTCTCTCGCGCCTCGCACCCATACCCAACCTGAAGACGTCCAATCCGGACCTCGTTCAGAATCTCTGTCTCCTTATTTTTTTTCTTCGCGCAGTGCACCCAGCGTTGAAAGGCACCCAGAACCTGAGACACGCGACGCAAACGCATGTATCAAACTCAATCGTCTCCTCTCCATGTCCCCCTCACTCGCACGTCACATTAAGCGCCTCTCCATTATCGATGGCCGACTTTTCCCATCGACAGATTTCTCTCTATCCCAGAACGACGCTCTGTTCAATACCCTTGGTCTAGGCAACCCCCAGTCTCAGCAGTACTACACAGTGCGAGACAGCCTTAACGGTCCGCAATGGTTTTTTTCAACCCCTCCTCGAGCATTGTACATGCTGTTCGAAAAACTCAACCTGCAGTCGTTTGATCTCATCTTCCAAGACGGTCCCAAAGTCGCCTGGCATCTCATCCCACGAGATATCCGTAGCGCTCTCAACTCTGTCTTCACATGTCCTTCCCTCCAGGCGCTCCAACTCCGCGGTATTTCCTGGGATACGCCAGCCTCTTTGCACGATCTCACTACCACACTCTCCCAAGGATCGATCACTGACCTCACTCTGCGTGATGTAAAGCTTCTCTCCACCTCGCCAAGTGCCCCCCGCATTCCACGGCGCGGTAGACCCTCTACCCGGAGGGACACCTCCCCCCACCCTTACGCGCCTCTTGACTGCAGCGAAAAGAAGCCTATTGCCAAGCAAAACCAACCCACTCGTCATTCCACCCACGCCAAGCCCTTCCCCGAGGATCCAAACTTAGGTTCGAGGACCCAAAATCAAAGTCAAGATTATCTGATGGCATCGGCATCAGCCAGTCCATCATATACTACCCACCCACCACACGCCCTACGGCTAGAATCATTGCACATAGGCTCTACGTTCAGCCCTACTACCGTTCTATCAGCTTCGGATACGCTTGACCTTTTGCGTGCTCTCTTCACCCCCTCCTATTTGTATCCTTCCAGCCTCAATGCCAGCAGTGATGATCACGAGGCCGGCCAAGCGGCGCCGCCCCTTGTGAATCCACACCAAATTAAACGACTCTCGATTCCAGCCATAGATCTAGACAACCTATCCGAACTATGCGGGATTTTGACACGCATCGGCGTCACAAGCGGATTGGAAATGCTCGAATTCGATGACAGATTGAGCTTCTCGACTTCAGGTGGGTACCTGATCCCTTGTTTGCCTACATCACGCGACATCCTCCTTTCCTTGGCGCCCAAACCTCCACGCGTATCGCCTTTACTGACTCTTCCCACACCTCCTTTACTCTAGGATACCCAGGCACAGGCGCGAGCATCAACCCAACTCCGGGACTGGGGGTCGATTTCTCGCCATTCAAAAACCTATGGCACCTCCGTCTCGGTATTCAGGTCTACCCGACCTCAAATTCAAACCTGATCCTCAGCATGACGCATATACCCACACATCACGCATATACCCAATCTCACATCCCACTATACTCAAACTACACCCCAAACCCTCTCTTCTGGTTAACTCAGGCCCTCGATACCATCCCTTGCACCCTCAGATACCTCACCATCAAGCTGTCAGTCGACAAACCGGCATTTAACGACACCGAAGCAGAGAGCGAAGCTGACTTGCGAGCTCTGGCGAACAAATTGCGTTCGCTACGGTCTAGAAATATACGCGTTAAACTCAGCGTACACATGACTTCTTCGTGCTCTGGTTTCACTTCCGGTCTCATTTCCGCTGGATCCGGATTCGCGACGGGATTCGGGATGCCTATGGTAGCCCGAGGAAGAGGCAGAGGCAGAACACGACTACCTGGTTCCGGGTTCGTTGGTGGTTTGCCTAACCTGGATGGCCAGGGTTGCGAAAGTGCCATTGGAGATGAATCGAATACGAGGCAGTGGATTGAAGGATTGTTTCAGGGGTTGGATGTGAAGTTTATTTAAGGGATGAAATTTCGCTTTTGACAGAAGCGGATATAATCGGTTTGTAGCTGTATTGATAATACGAGGGGCCTAAGCACTTAGCATCGTATCCTAGTCGAGTACCGGTGCTCTTAGTCAGTCACGTCGGTGTCAGTGTCCTCGTTGACCTCATTTTCAACGCCAGAGAACCTAAGGTTGAATAGTCGCTTGGAAATCATTGAACCTATGCTTATGGGCCTGGCATTGGCATGATGAATGCTCAGGATCTTTTGGATCCCTGCAAAGACGGATTCGATCATTCATTTCTGGAAATGAGAGCGATTGCTGTTACGGGTAGGTTGGACATGCGCGTTTGGGACGGCCGAGCCGCTAGGATCTCCGTCCGGTGCTTCTTCGGACTCGTTTGTACTGTTCCAGCCGGATTCCGTTGACGTCCGAGCTCTCATCTTGTACTGAGTACGCGATGTGCCTATAGTAGGCACCGAGGGCTTTTGGCCATGCTAGACCGATATTATGTGGCACTGAAAGCTTCATCAGGCACTTAGAATGGTGTAAGTAGTTCAGGCTCGGCTGTAGCGTAGATCTCTACCACTGGGTGAGAACCAGACGGTGCTGATAGAGTCTATAGAACGACCAACATCGGAAGACTGTCTCTCATAGCTTTGCAATGAAAGCCAAAACTTGGATTACTACGTTCAAGAAAAGAATCATATTCCTGGTGTACACGTTGGAAGAAAAAGTTGACCATATGGGTTGTTAGAGATACGGAGAGTAACCGGTGAGGTATTGCGGCACGCATCAAGACGTGCTATTCATGGAGGTCATCTCATACCCAGATTTTCCATCATGGCTTTGCTGAGAGTTGAGTCGTAGACTCGAAATGCAAGTAGGGACCATGCTCCCTGTTAGTTTACATTTTTCTTTACGGACACTGAGTATCAAACGAGATCCCTGAATAGGATCATGTTGTGAGGCCCAATGATGACAATGACGCAGTTTCATTTACGCAAACTTGGTATGTGAGCAACAGCCATCTGTGTGATTGTGAGTCGTCAGATGACAAGCGATGTATGAGAAGAAGAACAAGACTTACAAGCTCCAGTCTATATTGCCAATCGTTGATGACGGCAGGATCTCTGAAACGCATCCGAAACAGACAACCACTGGGAACATGGTCACCATTACGATGGTTGGTATAATATCTGAAGTGGAGACCTCATAGTGGATGCTCACCGAAAATCCTTGGTGAAATTATGAAGTTGTCAAGGACGTTCCGAGGATTGAAAAGGGACTATGACTTACGGAATGAATAGCAAGGCACCATCGCGGTAGAAAACATAGAGAATAGGAGTAACCTGTTGCATTTCTGCGACCGCCAACCAAAGCGAAGTTTCTGAATTTCTCTCTCTTTCCTAAGTACCTGACAGAATTTTCGCAGCATTAATACCACCTCAATGCCTGGGTAGAGATTAAATCAGGGCGAGTCAAGACACGTTGCGTTCCGGTATACATACTTGTTGTCACAAACCTCGTTATCCTGGAGATGAGGTAAGGTAAGTCTCCGCATCACGTAGGTTGAAGTGTGGAGCATACCAGAGGACGAGTCCACTTTTCTCATAGAAAGTTTTTAACGGCCCTTGCAATTTTGTTTGCCAGCATCTAGGGAACGGGAAAGGTACAACTGCTGGATACTTGGAATTGACGGTAACAAAGCCAATGAATGCGACTACGGCGCTCTAAATGGAAGAACTTGTTCGTAGGCAATATAGGGGCTCCGAAAGGTGCCGCGTACCAGAAGCTCGACTGAACACGGGTTAATAGGGAATCATCATGGTTCAAAGGATTGGACACTAACTGGTCATCAAAGCATAGAGTAGAAGTGTTACTGTTACGGTAGGATGCCATTAGTACTGAAGCTCGACAATTACTCCTATTTGGGGGTCGCCTTTGCGCTCATGACGGTATAAGGCACGCAACCTCAATACCAGAATTGTTTTGATAATAGAAGTGTAACCGATGTCAATTGCACTGAGAATCTGATATGGGTGCGACAGTACGATACTAGGCTCATGCACTCACATTCCCATCACCCAAAAGGTCAACAGACAGCTACATTGTTCAATAAGTTAAACCGAACTGATGTTACCATGAAGACTATTTACCCCTGTGAAAAAGTTTGTGTAAATCTAGGAGATCACTTCCACGACGGAGGCTTACAGTTTGAGTAACTTCGGGAGAAATGCGCTCTGGGGTTGGGTTTGAGCGTAGAGTCGCAAGATGATACTAACGATATAGTAATCCTCTGCAAAGTGTGTCCATCCAATCAAAGGTACATACCGGAATGACGGAAGGAGGCACTCACATGAAATAGAGAATACCCAACAGCCTCATCACCGGATAGATTGTTGTGACCACTGATCGCGGTCCGGGGCTCCTGTTGGAGTTGAGTATCATAAAACGCAGTATCTCGTTGAAGGAGAGTTACCAGTATACTTTCTCGGAGACCTATAAATGTGCAAGTGAGTAAGTGGCAAATACCATGCCCTTTGTGTGCTGACCTCGGCTGACAGTAGAAGAACTGAATCATAGATGAACAGGGCAGCTCCTGCAACTGAGGAGGAGAGCGGAAAACATCAGTAGCCATTCCAATGGATCGCTATGTGCCAAACACACCAGCTCGATAATTGCTGAACTGTGATGTCTTGAAAGCAGCGATGACGGCTGTGGCCTTGGACATGGCTTGTGAAGGGATTGGTCGTGTATGTATTCAACACGACTGCTTGTATATGTGCTGTTAGCATGCACGGCAATGGCGTCCATCAGCGGCCATCCAAAGAAGTTTGAGGTCTAGCTCGAGAAGCGAGCCATGGATGTGTGTGGAGGAGCATATTTTTATTTTCCACTTGTTTCAGACTAATGAGTCGGCGCTTATCATCTTCTAACTCGTTTCCTGTGTTTCGAAGGCAAACCTATACTCTTCACATGCTTGATCGGTTTAATGTAGGGCTCCAAAACTCCAATTTTTTTGTTCAAATAGTAGGATATCTGTCTCTTCGTGATGCTCAGGGGGCTATCTATGTCCCATGGCGCGAGCTAGTCCTCATAGGTGCTGAATGTAGAGTAAATAGTACGAACCCCACAAGATCTTCCCAAAAGCCTTCCCCAGTCCAACTTCGCTCATATTTCCCCATCTCCGGGTATTGCTTCTTTGTATTGCTTAGTGGGATAGACACACTTCGGCGGGCGCAGGGGGCTGACTTGCCCATTAGGAACGCTCTCGGAGTGGCGTTCAACATAGGTGGTAATCTTTACAGGCCATGGAACCTGGGCGCTTGGCACGAAGTGTGACGGCCGAGTCTGACTTGGTATGCTCTGTCCCTCGTCTCGATTCGCGCGACGTGCTTGGATTACGATCATGCAGAAAATGATGCCCTTTACGGAGAGTCAGTTGGATGTTAGGCGTGAATCAGGGACGAAACCTAACAATTACAGGACCATTCTAACATAGTGCATTTCTCGTGAATGGGCGAAGATTCAGGGAACTCGCAAGGAAATGACTTACCGCTGTGACGAAGACAAACTGTATGTTTGAGCTCCGGACATAGGCAATCAAGGAGAGGATTACACACACGCTGTTGGGCTGGTGAGTATTGAGCTGGCATTCGTTCCGCCACGACTTACCTGTACAGAACAGCAGCTTCAATTAATATCTTCCTAACTCTCTGAGAACTACATCAGAGCTATATTGCTATTATAACAAAGACAAGTTTACTCACCGCTAGGCTGCCAATGGGACTAGTTAAAGATCTTGTTTTGCGGCAAGAAATGAAGATGCGGATGGCAATAAGTGCTAAGAGCGGACATTGTTATTGGTTTGATCTTTGATGATCCCATTGTAGGCATGCTTACCGGTAGAGAAAATGTTACATCTACAGCCAGTGGTGGAAGAATGAAATGAGCTTTATGAGATTCGACAATACTCACAAGAATGTTAGAATGAATGTTGCAGTGATCCACGGACCGGCAGCCCTGAATATGGGCTGTGTTGCTTGCGAGAAATTATATGTGATCATCACGCCAGTGCCTAGTGCCCGTGAATCCTGAACCAATGAATCATAACTGGTCCTTACCGACAAGTGCCAGACAGAAAAGAGCTGGAGGGATCACAATCCACTTGTTTCGTCCCCAGATGATGTATAACCGGTATGCCTGCATTTTGTCAGTGGAGACCTCAATCAAAAGTAGGAAGTGTACCATGAACGAATCGCCAACGACAGTGGTAGTCACGTAGAAGGCAGAGTTGGCAACCTGTTTCCAATCAGTCAAATTCAAATATGTCTCTTCTGCGAAAGTCAATGTTCCAGATTCATGGCAGAATTGAAGATCATGAGGGCGAATGAATGCATCAAATGCTATGACTATGTCCAAAACCCAATGCTATTAGCCGATAAGTGAGTTGAGAGGAAGCGGAGTATGAGATAAAACACACAACGGATATAGTAATGCAAAGAGCTGCTGTCACAACTGACATTGGTTTAAGTAGGTGCTCTTTGCGCATTCTTGCTCGGTGTATCAGGGCTTCTATTGTGCTAGCGAGCAAGCAGTAATAGATTCCTGTGCATGATGAACAATTAGCTTAATCACCTGATCAAGATTGTGAAGAAAAACGACCCTACCAATGAGTAAAGTTTCAAGAATTGCAGCAGCCAACATGCATTCATCTATGCGCAAATGCCGGACAGTGGAGAGCATGCTAACAACCCAAACAACGGAAACTCGATGAAAGAGATGGGGAGTCGAGAGAACTGGGTAGGACCACAACGAAAATGGAGAGTTCTTGCCTGTTTATTATCTACTCCGGAAGAAATATGAATAGAAAATGTGACTATAGCTATGGGATCTAAGTGGAGTGCATGTGTCCGTGATGAACAAACAATCATTTCGGAGAGAAGCATGGGTCATGTGCTCCTTGTTAATTTCAGATGCTCACTTGCTGACTTATTACATTACAAATTTGTATCAACCACTCAGTACAAGATGAGATGTGATCATAGACAGGATGGATCCTTTTCAGGATATATGGGCCCACTATATGATCCTCAGCTGCACTGGACACATCACTCTATGGATCCAACATAACCTAGGGCAATTGCTATTCATAGAATACTATCCACAGTAAACACCACCCACTATTAACTCCTATGCTTTCCTGTAGAGTATATAAACAGTATATACATACCTAGTCTACAGAATTACAGTCTTCAGTCCTCTGAAGCTATATACACCCTCTTTCCTCTACTGTACTTATTTGGTACAACCTCAGTGAGTGTTAAATCATCTTCACCACTGCCTGCCTTCTGCAGAGAAGTTGGGGTGGTGTCAGTGGATAAGGGGCAAGTGCAATTGCATCTGTCAATTGCTCAGCTTTGTAACCAAGGTCCAAAGGAATAGAGAGAGATAAAGACCTTGAATGTTTTGAGAGAATGTAAGCTGGTAGGCTTATGATGTCACATGTACTAACCAATAAGATACAACACTCCAGGTATATATACAGATCATAGAGATAGAGGCTCCTTCCTTCCATACCTTTACATCTCTCTGTATATTCAATATATGTATCATCCACTCCCAATGGACACTTGACCATTTCCTTTAGTGAAGCTTATGGGCTTCCAGGGAGCTTGTTAGATGTCTGGATTACTGTCTGAAGCTATCTGCTCACCTGCTATGCTCAGACTACTCTATGATTATATTGAAAACTGAAGACAGTAGATTCAAGTCCTGAGGAGTTTGGGTTTGCCTGCTGTTTTGTTAATAGGTGCACCTGGGAAGTTGTCATGGCATCCTGGAATACCACATTTGGGTTGGGCATTCCCTTCATACCCTTAGAAAACTGACCCTCAAGATGTCCTTTGACCCAAGAGCCAAGCTGGAGTGTGGTAAGTACCCTGATATGTTTGGCTAAGTTCTTGTACTATTAGCACTGGTATGGAGTATGGACTGGGAGCCACAGAGTAGCAAATAGGAGGCCCAGGAATTTCTGTTATGATATCTAATGGTCTCATGGAAGGCAGAGTGTGGACACCCTCAGCCAATTTTGGCATGCACCATTGCCTCCATGGACACACCAATGTCATTCAATTGTCAGACATTGGTTATTAATATACTGTTATGGAACCACCAGTCTTCCCTACCACCCACCCCCATGGACTTGCCATCA
>JAEUWS010000033.1:0-43072 GCA_018524945.1 Podaxis sp. C-F-92630
TCACATGCTACGGAACGCCACAGGAGAGACTCTCCGTTCTTGATACGGGCATCGCTGATATCTTGGCAGAAGCAACTAGTGGCGTCAGTGTGCTGCTTGAGCATCGCTACTATGGTATGATTTCATTGCTTGAGCGCTAAGAGAGTCGAACAATGACGTATCAAATTCGCTCTTAGGGGCGTCTATCCCAGTGGAGAACTACACCACAGATTCTCTGCGGTATGTTTTTTCACTATCCGGCATTACCCCACTCTAAAAAAAACTTATAGCTGGCTCACCAATGAACAGGCTGCAGCCGACAGTGCTAATTTTATGTCGAACGTCATATTCGAAGGGATTAAGCAAAACCTGACAGCTCGAAACACTCCATGGATATACTATGGCGTAAGTCTGGTTCTGCAGACTGGAAAAATAAATCTGACTTCTTTAGGGCTCCTACGCTGGCGCCCGCGCTGCGCACATGAAAGTGCTACATCCCCAACTGGTTTATGGCGCGATTGGGTCGAGCGGTAGGTGGAGCTCATATATAACACTCGGGGACACTTCTATATATCACCCTAGCGCTCACTCATGCAACCCTCGAGAATTGGCAATTTAACGAGGTTATCAGGCGAGCAGCAGGTTCTAGGTGTGCAGAGTACCTTGAGAAAGCCACGGATGTTATCGATGATATCCTCTACACCGGTCACAACAAACGTCGGTTCAAAGATCTTTTTGGGCTCGCTGACCTCAAACACGATGACGATTTCGCATCGTTGATCACAGTATGAATTTTACTCTCGTTACATATATTTTCCTAACGCCTTTAATCAGTTTCCTCTTGTTAAATGGGGGGACAAGGCTTGGGATCGTCCGACTGAAGAAAACGGCTTCAAACGCTTTTGTACCAAGTTTGTTGCACCTCACGGAAACATGTCTAAAGACGTCGTAAATGCCCTACCATTTGGTCACCCCCAACGACTCGTTGATATCAGTGGTGACTTCTCTCTGGACTTCTCCATCGTGAACTGGGCCAACTACATCAAAAATGTAAATCTATCTTCAAGACCACTACCCACATACTTACAACGCATTTTTAGGACCCCATCCTAAAAGTCTGTCTTGAGGAAGTTGGCGATATTGACAGAGTTGGTTCACGCAGCATTCCGTCCTTAATCAAATCTGAATCTCTCGAAACTAGTGCTTCACAACGTACAACGACGGGAAATACCGGGATACAGATCTCGGTCAAACAGATCGACCATGGCGATTCCAGATGTGCACCCAGTGGGGCTCCTTCGTCGTACGTTTAGCAAATGTTGGGCGAAATGGGTTTCAAGTTCACTCATAATACACAGATAGCCCCTCCGGACTTCGACCGCCCGAGGATCATTTCACGCATGATCAACCTTGAGTACAAGATGAAAATCTGCCAACAGTCGTTTTTGCCTGGAGAGCATTACCGGATACCCCTCATACCAAACATCACGAACATCAACGCCTTGGGGGGATATGATATTGCTGCTGACCGCTTGGCATTTATTGATGGTGAATGTGAGTCGGATCTCGTCCCTCTTCATGCAAGGAGCCATGGTTCAGTGGATTCCTGTAGTTGATCCTTGGAGGCCTTTGACTCCGCACAGTGATAACGCGAAGCCGCGGTCTGATACAATCTTGCGCCCTTTTAAGATCATCCCTGGTAAGCCCGCGTTCTTAGATGAGTGAACAGGAGGAGTTGAAGGTCGGCATAGGTGCAGTTCACTTGTGGGATATGCCTGGATTGCCGAATATCACGAACGAGCCACCCGAGATCCGCCGGATCCACGAGGAGATCATTCACTTCGTTAAAGAGTGGCTCAAAGACTGGGGAAGGTAGAGGAATCTTTTTTCTTCTGGTGCATGGCTCTTGGCAGCCTCCGCAGGTCTTCTCGGGATTTAAACACTGTTTTTTGAATTTCTTTGGCATATTATCTATAGTAATGTTTCTAACCAGCTTATTCTCTATCGCTGGTCATGCATGATGTACCATTAAGCAGCGCAACAAGGAGCGGAGAAAGAAGTCATCTTCATTATTCCTAGGTGTTGATGCCAAGTTTATGTTAAGTCATAAACGGTCGCTACTGAGCGCCCTATAAATAGACGCTCGGCAATTCCAATATAATCGGACTCGATAAGGAGTTGGAATGACCTAATCATCCCTCGCACCTCTACAGCATTCTACAGTCTCACCCTTCAGGCGACCAAGACACAATTTGTTAAGTCCAGGTTTCGTTATACAACTCGTGAAATATAACAGGGGAAATACCGAAGTATGAGCGATCACTGGAAATGGAAGACGGCTCAAAAGCCTAAAATCCTGAAGAGTAAAGACCTCTCGGGTCTCGCCAAGTATATCCAGTCCGACAAATGCAAGAACATCGTCTTGATGGTACGAGGTCTTTATAATGACGCAAACCACACGTTTTTGACATGGTGTGGCATTAGTTAGGCGCAGGTTGGTCCATTCTTGTGGACCAGGATGGCATGAGTAACCCAACTGACCCATTGGCGTAGGTGTTAGTACCTCGGCAGGTATTCCAGATTTCAGGTCACCAGAGACGGGTACGCTGTCTTATTTCCTCAGCGTATGATTGAAATAATCAAGTTTTTAGGCCTCTATGTGAGCGATCATGCCCCTCGAACGTAATTAAGGAAATCATTGACACGCGACATAGTCAAACCTCGCCAGATTGAACCTCCCTCACCCGGAAGCCGTCTTCGAAATCAACTTCTTCCGGCGCAACCCGGTGCCATGTAAGGCCCACCTCACCCATTACCAAGAAGCCCTCTTGTATTAATCCCGCCACTACAAACTTTACAGTCTATACTCTCGCACAAGAGCTTTACCCAGGCAAATTCCGGCCAACAATCGCACACTCCTTCATCCGCCTCCTACATGATAAAGGTCTCCTCCTGAAATGCTTCACACAGAACATCGACACCCTCGAACGCCGCGCTGGAGTCCCCGACGACAAGATCATCGAAGCGCACGGAAGTTTCGCGTCACAGCGATGTATCGATTGTAAAGCGCCCTATGATGAAGATTTGATCAAAGTCCATATCAAGGAGAAGACCATTCCGAGATGTGAGGGGTGTAAAGGTCTCGTGAAGCCTGATATCGTGTTCTTTGGAGAATCAGTACGTCCATCTTCATCTGAGTTAAGGTGAAGGTCACCTCAATTGCTGCTAGCTCCCACCGGCGTTTATCAACTCCATCCCGGTTCTCCAACAAGCCGACCTCCTCATCGTCATGGGCACATCCCTAACAGTCCACCCCTTCGCTATGCTCGCAGAAATCGCCGAAGATGACTGCCCTCGAGTTTTGATCAACCTCGAACGCGTAGGTGACTTTGCTAACCGCACAGATGACGTATTACTCCTTGGGAAATGCGGTGAAATGGTTCGGGAACTATGTCGAGAACTAGGATGGGAAGAGGAGTTGGAAGAGTTGTGGAAGACAACGGAGGACAGTGTAGAGAAGGATGAAGACGCCTTGGATAAGGAGGAGGAAGCCAAGGCGGAAACTGAGGAAGAGGACTCTGAGGACGAGTTTAGGAGGATCAGAGATGAAGTTAGTGCTCTCACTTCAGCCATTGAGCACAGCTTGGCCATCTCCGAAGAGAAGTCATCTTCAGACGAGGCAATCGATCCTCCAAAGTCCGAAGGCAGCGTTTTGCAAATCCCTCAGCATAAAGAACCCTCAACCAATACGCCAAACAAAGTCAAAGATACTACCAAGGAGGACGGAAAGCTGTAATTGTATTTATATTTTGTCTACTCGACCGTACCCCCAATATTCTTGATCCCCGTGTACATAGAATGTTTGCCCCCTATACTACTCCGTTTCCAGCACAGACCTTGCGACAGCCGAAGTCCCCACGGGGGCAAGCACATTTGCACAACTCGGCTCCCAATCAGGAGGTGAGTGTGCTTGAAAACCACTCGTGCACATTTACTCTAGCCCTCTAAAGCCTCCAACCAAACCCGATTGGTCGTGACTTTTTTCTCGCCCCTGGTTCTCCTGAAGTGATTTGCCAGTGGCGCTTCCGGGAATCAGGTGGACGGGGCAGCGATACAAAGTTTGCAAACCGCCATTCGCAAGCACGACGTAAGATGCCTATATTCTTCCAAGCACGTTAGAGAACTACAACAATGCAAGCCGAAAGCCCAAAAGGGAGAAGAAATTCAAAGGGATGATAGTCAAAATATATGAAGGCTTTATCGACAAAGAATTGTTGAGGAAGAAGTAAAGAGAATAAGTTCGAACAAGATAAAAAGGGGAAAGTGTAATGCTTGGAGATTTGCAAACGTGAAAGGCGAGGCAATGATTGAAAGTTCACGAGTTCAAAGGGAAAATCATGCGAGAGCGAGTTTAATGGCTAGAGGAACATGCAACAGAGATGATTAATTGTACAAATTGCCATTGACACAAATTTTCATGACGAGGAGGTTGGCGAGGCTGTTGCAGGAGGGGGCGGGGGATTGGCAGTGGGGACAGGATAAGCGTTCATGATACCTGCAATGGTGGTGGGGACAGTGTTCGGTGATGCTTGAAGGTTTGGTGAAGTCTCTGTGGTGAGTGGTTGGGGGACTTGTGGGGGTTGAGGTGTTGTAGCGACGGGATGTTGACTGGGAGGAGGCGGGGCGCTAATATGACCATTTGAAATTGCAGTCCGAGTATCCAGAGCTGGAAGGGTGGTTACATTTGACGCAGAAGGATGCGAATGGTTAAGAATGGGCGCGGTTGCCTGTTGGTCAACTTGCGGACGAGTTTGCACAGACGTCTGTTGTCTCCTTTGAGCTTCGGCCTGTGCGATGATATGCTGGGGGTAATAGTTCAGGCCTCGAGGACTCGAATTGACTTCCCGTTTCGGGCGATCCCGTTCAGGATACAACGCGCCAATTGGGAGTGTAGAGTCGTAGTCTTCAGGAAGAGCGGGCGTCACGGCGGCGTGTCGACCACCCAAAGGGCTGTGACCCTTATTAAACCCCGCTTCATCGTAGTAAACAAGGACACGCACCCTCCCTCAATGAAATTCTGCCAGACGTAATCCCGCAAACGATCAGCATTTGGCAGCTCTTGAATTAAATGTTTGATCGTATTTTGGCCTAACCCGAAAAAATCCGGACCTGAAACCGAGTTTGAATGTTGGCGATTTCGAATGGCGTTAGCTTGTTTGACGATACTCGACCAGGCGCCGGTTGCAGTGCCTGCTATTACTGTCCTGTTCGGTGCATCTGAAGGTACGATTTGAAACTTGGGGCCGTCACCGCCGTCAAGGATGGTACAGTGATAAACAACCTCGGCAGTGGGATCCACCGTAGATAAATATCGTCTAAGGGACTAGTCAGTGGCTCGATCATGAAAGCAACTAAAAGTTGTTCACCTCGTAACTTCGTACCCTACGGGAAATATATAGCGTTCCGTATGGAAATGTTCCCTCATACACACCTCACCGAGACTAATGACTGTCATAATGCCCACATTCAGGGGAAGCATGGGTTTCCCCTTCTTATCCCGCGGAACGATAGGGATGTTGTGATTACCACTCGTTACTGTATGGGCCTTCAGCCGTTTGGGTTTCTGTCGCTGAGGTTCACCGGTGCTAGGACTCGGAGCAGAAGGGGATTTTTGGGTGGTAGGAGAGGGAGCGAAACTAGGGCTCGTCGGATAGATGGCTTGCGCCGAGATAGGACTGTGAAGATGATAGAGATAAGGATACGCGTATGTCGGGGTGTGAGGTGTAATTGGCGTTCCAGGGCCGTAATATAGAGCGTAGGGGTTGTAGCCGGACGAACCGGGGCTTGACGCTCCCTTTAAAAAAGCAGTGCTCAGCCCAATATATGGGTTTTTGGCGAGGCTAGATGCCGAAGTAGGACTCGGAGTCGTGCGTGCGCTCTGTTCCGCGGATCCTGACGAAGGCGCTTCTGCGGTTACTTTATCCTCGGTGGTTCTCGACAGACTCGAGGGTCCATTGGAGGGTGGGGGTGATGTGGTGGTGGGTTGTAAAGATAGAGTCTGAGTAGATGCAGCGGCAAGTGCTGGGTCCAGGTTAGAATCCAGGTTTGTGTTGATCGTGATAGGTCCGGATGCCGCTGCTTGGGGTTCTGAAGGAGGAGCAGCAGAGCCTTGCGTCCCTGGTGCCTTAGTTGTGGATGGGCTCTTTCCGAGATTCGTTGGCACACTACCAGAAGTCGTTGTTGCCATGTCAGGTGGTGGATCGTGCATTTCAACGTCTAGCACATGGCCTACAGAACAGTTAGGGATGAAAGCGGACTAGGACATGAAATCAAGGACCGTACCTCCTTTGTCGCTACAACCATTATTCAAGGTCTTTTCTGGTGGTGGGGACAATGCTGCCGTACTCGTAGAAGGGCCGGAAGTTGTTCGAGCTCGCTTTGAAGGTTCTTTGGACAAAGGATCTGGTAGGCGTTTTTGCCTGGACCTAGTCCGTTTGGACAAAGGTTCGGTATCATTGATTGCGTTACCATTTGAAGCCGTAGCTTCATTACCATCGACTGCCATAGCATCCTTGCCATCGGAGGACACTGCTTGAGGATTCTCGGAGCATGGGGACGCAGTAGGAACCAGTGAGGTGGAAGGAACAACGGAAACAGTGACAGCTGAAGCCTGCGGGGGGCAAATTAATGTAATTTTTGGATGAGGCATTAATGAAGTGCCTACAGTTAATAGAGGAGTCTCCAGGACGGAATTGCCGTTAACGTGTGAGGAGCTGTCGATGGGTGGTGGAGTATGCGAAGAGGAACGATCGGTGAGACCTTCCGTCTGACAATCATTGGAAAGCGCCGTATTTGCGGGCTGACCCGAAAGGTCCTCTGGCGGTTCCTTGGCTTCCTGTTGAGAGTGGTGCTGGACAATAGGCAAAGTCGGCGTCAGGTCTATTTTGTGCCCCCGAGAAGGTTCGTTGCCGGTTTCAATAGACGATTATTCTGATTCTTCCAGAAGACTCACACGTTTGGCCTTCCTCCGCACTGGTAGAAGCCTGTTCAGAAGCAAGTTTGCCGTTTGCTTGAGCGGTATCCGTCGTGGTCAGGGATCCGCCCACTCCAGGACGGGACTCAACGGATGAAACAATATCATTGGAATGGGAAAGACTGGACGATGGAGAAAGGGTTATTAAAGCACTGTGTTGCTTCTAGAAAGCGCCTACGAACTCACACAATTCCCTGTCGCGTATCGACGCCATATTTGCCCGGGTGTTGCGTACCAGTAGATTCTCGGCGTTCCTGAGATATAGCTTGAGAAGACTTTCTCTTGCGTGGCTGGAGTAAAAGGAGAAAGCCCACATACCTCAGTTGTCTCCAACGAATTTTCCTGGCTTGTCTCAGCTTTATCCGCCAACTTTTGATCACTGGTCAAATTCTGAGGTTGCAAGACGGAGGGTGATCCGGGCACCGAAATGGATGAAGACTCGACTTGGACGTCCTTGTCGGTGGCCAGGTTCATAGCCTGAAGGAGGGTTGAATGAACTCGCCAGGAGGCGCGAATCCGGGGGAGTATGTGATGGGAGAAGAAATAAGATGCAGAGGTCAGGGCGACAAATCCTGGAAAGCGACCCAAATCATGGAAGGCACAGGACCAAACACGCCATAACAACACCATTCCTATGCCATGCATTACAAACAAAGCTTACCAAGCAGCTACAAATAACACCCATCGATAGTGCGGAAAGGAGTTTTGAAACTGCGTGTGCACGACTGAACCTGATCTTTCCATATGCTTGAGACATGCATGTGCCATTTGTCTGAGAAAGCACATCGTAGCCAGCGCCGCCCTTGTATGCAAGTCGGATCGCGTGATGGTATCCAGGGTTTGCCAATTTTGCTTGCACAGAACGCTTTTGTGTGAAAATGTGGCTCTTCTTTTACATTTGTATTCGCGTTCTCCGGCTACCGTATTCCCATTAACGTCAGAACTTCCAACAAAAGGAACACCGCTCTCTTTCCTACCCCACTGGGTGAGTGGAGCTGAATATAGCTCAGCAAACGGGGTGGTGGTTCGCTCACAACGCTTTCATCCATGTACCTAGTGTCCGTCCAAGCACTGAAGTTTGGATCTTTGCATCCCGAAACGCACGCGGGATTGGTCTCCATACTCCCGTTTTCGCTCGTCAGAGAACGGAAAATCACTACCAGGCACCACTAAGTCTCTCCGGAAACGCCCCTCTTCCCCGGGACCCGGCTACTTGTTGATGTACTTCATGCCATGGTCACTTTCTGATGGAAAGATGCACTCACTGCACAACTTATTATGGTTACACTTAACCTCATTAAAAAGGAACCTCGAGTTCATCAGCAACAATATAATGACAAGCCGAACATTCAGTCTATCGGCCCGAGGTCACAGAAGTTAGAATTCATTAAACCCAAGTGTACTAGAGTGCATGCGCAACCTTGTTTTCAGCGAGATTATGGATGTGGAGCAATTCAGTTTCCATTCAGTTCTCACTGAAAACTCACAGAAAACGAGGCTGCACATACACCCTACTAAATGAATCAGTTGTTGAAATACATCAAAAATCTAATTGATCTACTTTAAACACGCTCCTAGGCACCGCGACCCAATTTATCCTTCAAAAACGTCTCAACTTCATTAAATAACCACCCAAACTCGTCCTCCGCCCTCGCGTGGTAATCAAACGAATGCCCTTTACCTTCTATCGCCTTCAAGGTGACTTTAACACCCGCAGCCTCCAGCAAGTCCTTCAAATGCTGCGATTCGTAAAAATAGACCTGATAATCATCAGTTCCATGCACCAAGAATACTTCAGGCCATTCTGGTGTCACGCTGAGTTGAGGAAACAGCACCCGATGTTGTGGAGGAATGAGTGGTCCTCCCCATTCTTCTGGTGACCGAGGTTTTTCGCATCCACTCGGAGGTGACAACGCCTCCTGCATTCTTCTGTCTCGTAAACTCTTGCTAAGACTAGGCGCATGTTCCCCAGTGTAGTAATCGAGATACGTCCCAAGCTGGCAGTACAGCCTTGCAAGGTACATCCGCGGATTGGCAGGGAGACCAGGGGTCGGATGGTCACCAGGGCAATACTCAAGCTCGGAGTCGGTGGTCACTGGTAGCGAAAATGGATACACAAATTCTCCGAATTTCTCAGGATCCAGGATCTCCCGTCCTGGAATAAAAACCTCGTGTTTGGGCTCGATATAATATGGGATCTTATTCACAATGTCAGAATATCTCGACAAACGGCAGAAGACATCGGAATACTTGCCAGGAAATCTCCACCCATCCCATACATAGATAGCACGGCCTTCGGCTTCGGGTCGATCGCTATCGCAGCAAGATACGCACAAAGACCACCAGCGCTCGCGCCGGCCACTGCAATCGCATTAACATCAACCCTGATTCGACTTTCACTACTTCCCGCGTCAACCTTGAAGGTGGCTCCAGGATTCCCGATATATGAGAAAAAATCCCGTATGTCAGATAGTATATCGTGACCAGTCGCGGGTGGTAGGAGCTGATAATCCACAGACAAGAATGCAAAGCCTGAAGCGACGGATCTTTCTAACCACCGATTTAGTAACAAATTTGATGTCCTTCGAGAGCACCTTACTATGTAACCAATGTGGAAACCAACTCTTTCGGTTCCCGACAGTCAAGCCTCCAGCATGGAAATAGACTACCGCAGGCACAAGTATCGTTCCGCCGGATCCGGGTGTCGAGCTGATCGATGGAGCATAGAGATCGAAACAGACATCTTGGTCTACGATCTTCTTATATGTTACAGTCGTATGTGGAGGCAGATTCCGTGCCATCTGGGTGTTGGAGCAAGGACAAAATTACGAGAGTTTGTGATAGGCAATCGTGGACTTGGGATAACATTCTCATTTCACACGCCGAAGCCAGGGACAGGCAACACCGCAGCATCTGCTCCAAGTCTTATCGCCCGTCAGTGCTCGAAGGTGCCAAAACTCAACATGCGGACTCGTTTATTACATCGTCACCATCTCGACAAAAGGGATACTCAAAGCCTGACTCCTTGATCCTTAACTGGCGGTGGAAGGCCATTGCCCATCAAGACCCTTACACCTGGGCTCGTAACATCATCGATCGTTACAAAAATGTAGCCTTGAGGAACCTCAGTATATAGCATCCCCAGCGGAGAACATATTAGCGTACCCGGTCCAGGAGGATAAACACGGTTATTCGGCGGACTGGTAATTGTCAATGTCTTCCCATTCTTCGAAAGTTGTGCGTTCATGAATACTAGACGAGAGCTCGAGTGGAAGGCATGAGATGAAAACCCGAGGTCAATCAAAGCAACTACGGGAGACGAGTCAGCCTACATCTTTCATAAAACAAGGGTTAGGTCACCTTTGATCTCTCCCCTCCGGAGATGCGGCGGAATGGATATATCCACATGGAACTTGGTATTGAAAGCTATCTGTTTAGGAACGCTGAATAGTTGAGGCCGATCCACGGTCATGTACGGTGGATTTAGGTATTCTACGCGGAATTCACTAGACCATATGAGCGTGCCTGATGTGTTTTCCAAATTTATATTCATACCTGTGGAATTTAGTTCCATTCACAACTATTCCATTCGGATTGGAACCCGCAATCATGATATTCCTAAGCTCTGGTTAATATTGTACCTTTACTCAAAAAACTGCATGACGTACCCTTTCTGTGTCAAGGTTACAGTTGAGTGATATACCCGAGCAATATCTGTAGTCGGTAGTCCTTTATTGCTTATACGCTTCCCAAGGGGTGCATCAGGAGTATATAGTGAAGGCATGAACCTATAATTCATTAGCTTAGGTTCTTTCACCCATAATGACGGAAGACTCACGCAGGATGATCCGCATTCGAGAGATTGCCAATAGGGTCCTTCACAGTACCAAGGGCAGCATACCCAGTCTGCGCTCCATTAATAATTAACACCTGTCCATTCGGCATCAAGATCATCTCCGGCATCATCCTAGGCTCCAACATTCTCTCAATCTCCCAGCCCCGTCGAATGCCTTCTGGCGTCAAGGTCATACGACTGCACTGATCCGAAGCTGGAGTCTGCGACGAGAGCTCTCCTTCCGGGATCTGATCACTCGTATTGCTACCGCCGCAGATGAGAACCTCAGGGATATAATGTGGTGGGTGAAGAGGCAGAAGCGTGGCTGTACCGTCAAGGGGGTTAGTAACACGGACGCCGTTGGGAATGTCGGGTAATCTGGTCTCGGTGTCAGTCTCCATGTCGTAGATGATCGATTGGTTATTGGCAGCTATGAAAATTTTGCCATCTGGAAGGGCAAGGGCTCTAATTGGCCAAAAGTTAGTCGTTGAATAAAGATAAATAAATAGGGGTGCATACCGAGGAAACAGGTTTGCAGGAAGCGTTCGCGCAAGGAAATCCATTGGTCTTGGAGCGCCGCCGTCTTTCGGAGGGAAAAACTCGATGTTGTTGACAGGATCAGTGTTATAGAATGGGGTACCCTCATGTATCCCTCCGACCACCATCTTAATCAAGATCATCAGTGAAGGTGAGCTGGAAAGGACTCGATAAACCTACCAAAGAGCCATCGAAGACCCTCAGACTAGAGGGATACCACCTGGTCTCTGCGAGATGGTGCGTCTCTGGGTCTTCAAACAGGGTACAGCCGACGCCATTGGGATCATCGCAAGGCTCCCAGATCCTCATGCCCATACGGCCGTCCTGAGCCTGAGGGATAACGGGAATATGTCCGCCAACACTGACCTGTCATGCAAGAGTTAAAACCATAGGGCTTGTTCATTGAATGCGATTCACCATGGTCCCGTTACTCAAGAATCCTCCAGATGCGCAGAAGCTGTCCGTTTTAGGGGTAAGCGGAGATGCGGTGTTCGTCTCCAAGTTATAGAGTGCACCCCAGGCAGGATGGCCATCGACTTCCAAGGGATCGTTCGTGGCCCGATCAAAGAAAATAGCTAGCGTGTCGGAGACGATAATAGACTCAAGCGCGACAATGCCGGTTGTGCCATTCTGCACGAAGTGCCATCCACGTCCGGCAGCTGTAGTTGAGCGCGCAGCCAGAAGAGATACAAGTAATGCAGAGAGACGTATGTTCGTGACCATACTGAAAAGGTGGACTAGAACTCGCGAGTTCGGCTGCAAAATTCATGACCAAAACCCATTTATACGAGGCTTTGAGCTTGGCTTAGTGGTTCTCGTGACTATCAGCGCCGCCGCAGACGCATGAGCACCAAGCAGGGACAAGATGGCCGCGACAAGACCCGGAGATAGTAAATGACATGATCAAGCTAATGGGAATCATGAGGCGAAAATAGGTTTGTTCCTGCGTTGGTAATATTATTCTCAGAGGAGGAAGCGTTGCCGTGCGAGGGTTCCCTGCGATAGGCTTGAGGAACGCGTCTTCACACCCACGAGGGTTGGAAAGAAGGTTAAGAATAGCAGATCGCAGGCAATGGTAGGTGAGAGTCTGAGACCAGGTATTGGGGAAAGTAAACGGGTGGGAATGCAAGTGCGTCCCAAGGAGTTCTGAGAAAAGTGACTCTCTCGAAAACTTCTCGACCCCACTATAGCGAGGTCAGCGAAAAGACGACATCAGATTTCCCATTTGATAGTGTTGCCTTTTCCCGCGTTCTTGTTCCGCGAGGGGTTGGACCGCTGCCTATCTGATTCTCATTTGCACCGAAAACGTTCCGAAAGTGAATTCAATTTACACGATTTCGAACATGAAGTCAGAGCGCAGGGTATATTTGACACCCTGTGAAACTTCTTCACCGGAGTGTACCAGGATTCGTTGTTGAAAAACTAATACACGGCCGACTTTCGGGTCAACGTCCAAAACAGCAGAAGGTGGTTTGCGGGAAGGGGTATGGAAACGGGTAGCGCCTCCTTGAAGTGGAAGCTGCACCGTGGACGGAACAGGTGAGGGTCCAGGGTGTTCGGAATCATTCAGATAAATATGAAGTGTGACAAATGACTTCTGTCGGCCCTGGTGTAACTCAATCAGCCCGTCGCAGTGAGGTTTGAAATAATGCCCGGGGCCATAGCGCAGGAAAGAAAGACGTAGATTCACACTAAAAGATGGTGAGGATAATGGCC
Organism: Podaxis sp. C-F-92630; assembly: GCA_018524945.1. Classification (NCBI taxonomy): domain Eukaryota; kingdom Fungi; phylum Basidiomycota; class Agaricomycetes; order Agaricales; family Agaricaceae; genus Podaxis; species Podaxis sp. C-F-92630. Next base: position 13,101 of record JAEUWS010000033.1, read on the forward strand.
TTTCGGTGCGGGTCAAAAAACTAACCCAACTAATTTCCAAACGGGTCCTTGCTTTCTGCCTTCCTTTCCGGTGATAACCCCCCATTTGCCAGTTGGCATGATTTCCCAGAGCTCCTCGACATGTGGACGTAAGCGGTCATATATCAATTGAGACATTTCGTCGTCGATGAGAATTATACGGTCACTGTTCCGAAAATCCGTATGGACTGTCTGTTAAGAACCGTTAGCGTTCAGACCTGCCGGCGTCCAGGGAGTGGATGCAGAGGCGCGAGCAAGAAGGGCTGTGCATTCTTCTGGAGTGAACACATTGTCAAGAACAATGGCATAAAATGAGGAGTAGCATGCATCGAGAGGAGAAGAAGAGAAGTCAATTTGGTTCTTAGCCACGTTTGCCATGGGAGAGGAGGTAAGAGGGGCTGAAGTTATGTTCGAACATAAACGGGTAAATATGTCCAAATACAACGGAATCAATATTCATCGCCGTATTCATCACCACACAGTCCTGTCACTCGAACCTGATCCGAGTCTGGCAACCTTTGAGCGGTGAGGCCCTGGGAAACATCATTCTAACTGAGAGTCTTGAGTAGGAGAACTTATTAGATAATGGCGGCCGCCTCATCCTGCTGACCCTTCTCCGGACACCCAAGATGAAACTTCCGCTCATTATGTCGTCATTGTCTAGGTTTCTACTATATGTATGGTCTTACAGTGGTCCTGGGGACCAGAGTCTCCCAGACCTGCACTATCGCAATGTCGTCCAAGAACGTCAAAGATCCTTCCTCTGTCCCCTTGAACGCTACCCATGACAATCTTTCTAGGTGCATTCTCACTTTGCTTTTAGGGTGCCGCCACTAATTCTGGTCAATTATTATTCTGGTCAATTATTCACAGTGAAACAAGTATCAAAAGTAACATAACCGAAACAACGTTCCCTCCCCCTGGGGGAACTCATCGTGATAACAAGGATTACATCTCATCTCAAAGTTCCGGTGATTACCCAACCAATCCTACAACAGAGCACCGCTACGGCTCAGGCATCGGGACTGGAATCTATGATCGCAACACTCAAAACGTGGTCCATCCCAGCTATAGCATTCATGAGTCTGACTTTAAACACACGGCCCCGGACTCCGGCAAAGGCATTCACGCCCGCCAATACCATGGCCCAGAAAGCGGTTTCATTCCTGTCGGCACTACCTCATACATTCGAGACACTACCGGGGTCGACACCAACATCCGCACTCGTATCGTTGAGCCTGAGGCGGATCGGTATCCGCGCGAGGGCCGCCTTGAGAGGGACAGCGAAGCAGAACGCGCCCTTGAAGAGAAGAGGCGTAGAGAGCTCGAAAACGAACGACGTCGCCAAAGCGAACTTAATTATAAACGCCAGCAAGCACTAGCTGCAGAACAGGAACGGATCCAACGCGAGAAGATCGACACGAACACAGGAAGTATTCGTGGCTTGTTTGGCCACGGCCGACATCGGGATGCTCCTTTGGCCGGCCGCGACACGGATGCCACCGACTTTGGGTCCAAGACTGGAGGAAAACTTGACGCCGGGAGAGATCAACGTTCCAGTACTGGTTTTGGGCAAGACAGAATGATTGGAACAACCGAAGGAAGGGAACGACTTGCGAAGGAACAGGATGCGAGGATCGACAGTGCGCTAGCATCTCAAGCGGCTACAAGGGACACCACTCGTCGTGGAGGTACTGCCCCTGGCGCCAGCATTGCCGGGGATGAGGCACAAGCCAAGGAAAAGGCTACCATGATGGATAAAGTCATTGGCGGCACAGAGGCCGCGATTGGGAAGGGCACGGGCAACGCGACCATGGTCGCTAAGGGCGAAGAAAGAGCTGTGGGTTTCTCGAAAGCTCTAATTCATTATTGGTTTTCCTAACTCAACGCCTCAGGCCGGACTCGGCAAAAATTAGATGCCAGTTATCGAACTGGGTTGTCGATCTATTATGATAACTTATATCATGCGTTCTTACATGTATCCATTCTGTTGCTCACAAACCCCAAATAAACCCCGAATATCTCAAAGTGCATGTGCCAGGGTCATATATCGTTCTCAAAATACATATGTCGAGGCTCTTGGTCTTTCAAACCTTTAGTTGGCCAAGTACACATCTATAGGGTGTCTCTCTTCCCTACATTTACATTTCTCAAGCTATCCCCTAATGCCTTGTCGACCAATCCCACAAACATGTGCCCCGGGCAAAACCCTGCTCCGACACTCCCAGTGTGTAATTGGGGGAAAAAATTAGTTGCATATTGCAATATTACTCTCTGTCGGGGAGTCGAACCCCGCTTTCGCGCGGTCAAGGAAATGACAGGCGCGTGTACTAACCGATATACTAACAGAGAGCTTGGCTATGACAGGTAAGTGCATTACACCTACAGCAAGTGGTCGTTTCTCACGGTGATATGTCATTTCATCCTGATCGACAACCCATCACTTGACAGCCCATTAGCAGTCCCCTCGCCTCTAGCAATTCTCTGCACATACTTTAGACTAAGCAGCGCACACTTACACATGTCGAAGACGGCGCCATCCTAATAGCCAGTGCCTCGCCAGCAACGCGACCGATAACACGTGAAACGTGGCACTGCTAATACATGATCCCAAATGGATCCGGGGATCAGAAGCCAACACATGTCTACCCAGCCGAGGTCTCGGGAAGCATAAACCGGTCTGTGAGAAGGATCCAAAGGAATGCCTGATGAATGTCCGAAACGTGCCCCATATACTTGCCTCGCCTTCTCTGCCCAGAACTATGCTCAGAGCCCACCGCCTCGCCGCTACCGTTTCTGCTCTACCCAAAGTTCGCATCCTCCCGAATACACCTATCACTAGACTACCGCCACTTCAGTCCTCATTGGCCCTTCCTCATGTGCAGAAAGTGGTTAGCTACTCCACACAGGGAGATAATGCGGCCGGCAGCACAAGTATAACCGCAGGTACGAGCCCTCACTCACGCGAACGGCAGTCTGCACCTGCGAGCGGGAATGAGCCGCCAAAGTCGACAGGGTCTCGGAAGAATCATGTTGTGGTCCTGGCTGCGTTGGCTGCTGGGTTGTTGGGATACGTTGCCGCACGTCTGGAGGTGCTAGGCTTGAGCGCCCCTGCTGTGGATGTGCACCCACGATACGGCACACCTGAAGATTTTCGGAAAGCCATTCAGGAACTGCAGGAAACGTTTGGTCCCGAAGAGAAGGAACCCGGAGATATCGTCTCTACCAACCCCAATATCCTGTACGATCATGGATTCTCGGCGTTGGTGTATCATGAGGGTAGGCGTGCTTTTTATGTCTGATCATGCCGTTACACGGGTGCTAATGTATGATAACGATGTCAAGGCATGATACACAGTGTAGTTGTCTTTCCACGATCAACAGAAGATGTTGTCAAGATCGTCAAGATCGCAACAAAATATAGAATGCCAGTTATACCGTACTCGGGCGCTACTAGCCTCGAGGGTCATACTCGTGGGGTAAGCATGGGCGCCTTCTCCTGCTACTGCCGTCCCCAAAGACTATGCTAATATCATTTCATGACAGCATCCCGTTGGAGGTATTTGTGTCGATATGTCGAATATGGATCGGATCTTGGAAATTCACGGTGCGTCTCTCTGGAAACACTTTGGGGATCAACATGGAGCTGATGTATTGAACGCCTTGTGATATGTAGAGGCGGATTCGGACTTGGTGTGTCAGCCTGGGGCAAGATGGATGGATATAAACGAGACATTAGAAGAAAAAGGTTCATCCGCCTCCTATTTTATGTAAAACTTGACTAAGCCTACATTCATCCGACGTCAGGGATTCCATTGTTCTTCCCTGTACGTCGTATCTTTCCCCTTTTCTTGGATTCCTATCCTTACCTCCGACAGCTTGATCCGGCACCGGGAGCTACTATTGGTGGCATGTTAAGCACAGGATGCTCGGGCAGTACGTTGAATCGACCAAGTTCATCACTCCGTGCATTCAATTACGTCATTTAGCAAATGCCGTCCGATATGGGACTGCGAAAGCGGAATGGTTCCTCAATGCTGTGAGTATTCGTATTCCACTAGTTGCCTGATGCACCGTGTTAACATAGAATCATAGACGGTAGTTCTGCCATCAGGAGAAGTGATCAAGACGCGCCGTCGGTCACGCAAGTCTTCCGCTGGTTTTGACATCACGAAGTTGTTTATTGGTGCCGAAGGCACGCTGGGTATCGTTACTGAAGGTATGATCTATCTTTCTCATGCAGCATCCACGCTCTTGGACACTGACAGTTGATGGCTGATGATCTCATTTTAGTAACGATACGACTTGCACCTGTGTTACCCACAACTGTCGCGTTGGCCAACTTCCCAGATGTCAAAAAAGCGACAGAGGCGGCAGTTGAGATTCTCAATCAAGGTGTTGGTATCCGTACGTTCTATCTACACTTCCCCCTCGAGCTCTAGTCTTACTCATGTCGGCGATGCAAGAGTGTATCGAACTCCTGGATGATGTTTTTATGTCCGCCCTCAACAAACTTAGCGTCTCTAAACAAAGGCGCAAATACGTCGAAAAAGATCACCTCTTTTTCAAGTTCCAAGGGCCTACACCTGCCTCTCTCAAGGAAACTGCATCGATTGTGAAGAAAATTGTAGAAAAACACGGGGGAGCCAATTTCTCGCTCGCTCGCAATGCCGAAGAGGCAGAAGATATGTGGAACGAACGCAAAAATGCACATCTTGCTGGTCTTGCCCTAGTTCCTGGGGCGAAAGGCTGGCCCACGGACGTATGTGTTCCGGTTTCCCGGTTACCGGAGTTGGTATACGAGACGAAGAAAGATTTACGTGAGACGGGGTTGACGTCGGTAATCGTCGGGCATGTTGGTGATGGGAACTTTCATGCGTTGATCCTCATGAAAGATGAGCTGGAGCTGGAGAAGGCGAGGGAGGCGGTGGATAAGGTGGTGAGACGAGCCATTGCGTTGGACGGAACGTGTACGGGCGAGCATGGGGTCGGTGTTGGGAAGAAGAAGTACCTGACGGAGGAGTTGGGCGAGGGAACGGTGGAATTGATGAGGACCCTGAAAAGGGTGATTGATCCGTTGAATCTATTCAATCCTGGCAAGGTATGTACCGGCATTGCAGCTTTTTCTGTATACATTTCTCTTCGGTTGCCTCGCTTTTGTTTCCCCGGACTGATAACGTGCCTTTGTAGTTATATCCAGATCCTATATCACCAACGTCAACGCATGACAAGCGCCCCTAACAAGTTCCTACCCTTGACCGCCCTACATGCTCATATGCACTCCCACCCGAAGCTTGTTCCGAGTAGGGTATAGCCAGTAATCATCGCGTCTGATCCCAACAATTCTTTTTCACTGGAGAAGTAGGGGGGTTAAAGCAAAGCTAAAGCAATCTGCGGCTTCACATAATTAACGCGTTCGTTATGAGTTACGACACTGTAGATCTCAACGTTCCTTTTCTTCGGGTCATCGGATTTGGGTTTCTGAATGAAAGGTGCTTTTCTGACTACCTCACCCAATAGCTGGGACTGTTCCCCAGGCCAATATTGATTTGTGAGTCAATCCTAACCAACTCGCCCCATTTCCCTACCTGGTCCATGCATGTAAGTTCTACCCGGACCAAAGAGCTCTAGGCTGAAGCAATTCTCCTATCCCAGTACTATGGTGCGGGACACCTAAACACCGCTACTTTTGTGCAGTGGCCATCTCGGAGGGGATGTGGTTCCGAAAATAAGTAAAAAATAAAATAAATAATCGCCTGTCTTCTGAGGCCAGCAATCACTACTACAGGAGGTAGTCCTCCAGTGGCTAGATGCTTATCAGGGCCGTCTCTCTGCATGTAGTACAGTTTACATGTTCAGGCATTTACTTCTTGCAAATACAAGTCCCATCGATGTTTTTCTCGGGAACATTATAGCAACGATATCTTTAACAGATAAGATTAGATTGTGCCAGATTTGGAAGTACCTTCCTTATTTGGAGCACAGATGTGTAAGCTGGCCATTATGAAGCAGACCCAAAACAATAACTCCGTCAATTCTTGACAAAAAATATTTCCCTCTGGCCATTTTGTTCAGACAAGCAAAAGAAGCTATTCTACCAGAGAACTAAGGAAAATAAAATATTTTGAATTTCTTTTTTTCGTTTGCACAAAAGTAGCGGTGTTTAGGTGTCCCGCACCATAGCCCCATGCAATTCGGACCGGAAAGGAATTGAACACGGCGGCATTTTCCCCATGATGCTCATCCCTAGGCTGGCGAAGCATTCTATCTCTGGCTATCATTCCCCGATCACCTTGGGCAAGCAATTTGGGCACTCACCTCCAGTTCCCCACAAGGCCGGAGAGTGTTCACGTCATTCCTGATGTATTGCTGTCTGGAATTTACGGTGGTTTTTGCCACAGAAACGTGGCCTTGGACTGGTTGCACCCCTGATTTCCTCGCTCCATCTTATCCTGTTGACGCCTCTTACGAAAAGACACGAGGCTGATACGCACACGGCAACATCGCTTCGGCTTCTAGCACTCGAATCCTGCCTACCTGATCGACGAGAGCGTTCGTTCAACGTCATACACGGGCACTGAACAGGTGCGCGATAATAACATCAACATATCGCTCAAAAATTGGCCGCTCATCCTTCATTAACCCAAAAGAGAGACTCAGACACGTGCAATGCGGCCTCACTTTATCTGGCGGGTGTGCTTCTCTTCTGCTTGTATCGACTATGAGGTTTATACTAGCGTGTGAGTCTTAATTTGAGCGATGCGGAGACTTTCCACGGTGCTCTCTTATGAGAAATGAAACAGCTTCTTGGACATCTCATCTTCATCGCGTTATCATGATCCACGTGTTGTCTTCATGTCCCCATTCCTTCCTGCGTCTCAATTTAGTTTAATACCCTCTGGCAATGGGAGTTATTATAACGCATCCTCTCATCTACTCCTGTATACCCAGACTCAACCCTGCCTTTGATTTGACATCGATGGCCCAATTCTATCTATTCAACCCGACGCGCAAATTTGGCCTATTCTCAAGGTTCTCTTTCCGCAGATCAAAACGCTTGTTGAGGAGTGCAAATACGTCGGTGCCACTCCCTACAGCCCAACGCCGAGATAATGTTAATCTTTCTCCGACGCTCGCTGCGGCTGTTGTACCGGACGGGAATTTCACTCGCGACCCTGATTTCTATTTAAGAGACTCGGATGGAGGATTTCTCGTCTTTCTTGTTGAAAATACTCTCTTTAAGGTGACCTTGCTTTCATGCATCTAATATTACTTCATGTAACCGCCGTCAGGTCCATCGATGCCTGCTGATGCGGGAACCATCGACGTTCACTGACATGTTTACATTGCCAAATCTATGCGTAGAAGAGGGGAAAACCGACACCTTTCCTATTGTGCTGTCAGATACTGTGGAGCAATTCCGTGACCTCTTGTGGATCCTTTATGCTCCGTATGTCGATTCTGAATATCTTCGCGCCACAATGGCTGAATGCTGATGTGTTCCTTTCCTCTACATTATTAGCCCAAGCGTCTTCCTCACTGATACCTCAACACGACAATCCATTCCTTTCAGACGCCTACTGAACATTGTGGAGATGACAAACAAGTATTGCTTCGAGTCTTATGCAGCCTGGGCGATTGGAGCCCTTTGTAAGCTCGTGCAAGACGTCTCTGGCCCTCTGCGCAATGCGTCTCCCGAGCTACTAGCACGTGTTCTTCACATTGCAGCGCTCTGTGGCAACAAAACTCTACTGGAAACACTCACCCGACATCTGGTTTCTCGTTTGCTGTGGTATGATCTACAACCAGACGCTATCCTAGAAGTTGCCGAACGTCACCGCCTGGCAAAGATCATTGGCGTTATCTTCTACAAACGACTCGTTAGCATGGAACAGGTTTCCTGCGACGGCAGATTTTCCAGTCGACTTGTATTTCCCCCCCGCACCGACGTGGAAACCCGAATGCAGCTCCTGGCAGCCCAGGACTCCCTTGCAAAACTGTGGGATCGGTTACAAGTAACACCTCCCACTTTTTACCACGACGGTTGCGCCGATCCGGAGGAGTGCCGGGAGGTTTGGGCTCAACTGTGGCTGAATGCTGCGAGCTCTAATTCGCTTTTGCGGCATGGGTCCGCCGATGTTTTGGGCAGGTTGAAAACCATCATGATTAGCCTCCGTAAAATGTTGTCCGTGACAACGTCAATGGGCGTGCCATGCACCCTAGAAGCTCTGGAGTCGATTTCGCAGGCGAGAGACGATATCATAGATGGACTGATAGATCACTTCGTGGACTTGTAATATCCGGTGAGCATCTCCATTGTGTATCCTTGCGACGGTCTTCGCTGATGGCCTTTCGAAGGAAAGTAAGTTGTTGGCACATCGGACATTTCCTATTGTCTCGTGCAGGCTTACACGATGGCAACGTTCTTCTACCGGTCATATACCTTGACAGATTCGTAAGTCCTCGTTCCCGTTCATCCCAGTACCTGCGATCGGTTACCTTCTATTGAGCAGGTCAGAATATGGTCCGTCGGTGATGATTTAGGAGGCTCCGGATAAGGTGCGGTGCATTCCAATCAGTTTTGCAACATATGCCCACGTCCGCTTTGCACCAGCCCTTCTGGATTTGTAAAAGCTTAATGCATCCACGAAGCACTTCCCTCCATTCGTGGTTCATTGATTAACTGAACTCATGCATAGTCGGCGTGTCTGAATCGTGACTCAGACACGATGCATTATGATTTGTACATCAGTAATTAATCTCTAACGTCTAGTTAAAGATAACAATGTGTATACCAGCGCGGTCGATACAAATGTTCTCGACACGCACCAAATCATAAATAGCTCTTATGTTCCATCTGCAATATCTGAAGCCTCAGGCCTCAGGGGCTATGTTGTGGGCCCTGCTCATTAAGCCGACGCTAGCAATACGTCTTACTTCGTATAAGTCACGAGAGCCATGGTAGCTTTCAATTTGCTACTCTCAGTCGCGTCCTTTCCTTGATCGACCTCAATTCAATTGGAACCCTCAACGGAGATGCGTATGTGGCAACGTTAATATTCCAATGCTACCACTCCACTGTGATCACTCATTTGATAGTGATAATTACCATAAGGCGCCTGGAAGAGTCGAGGGCAGTGGACGGCGGTGTTAGCATGGACGTGAGCTACATGCCGCCTTCATGATGGAGACACGGAAAAGGTATAGTGAACCCAAATTCCATAACCATTTCTGGGGAATGACATTTTCCTGTGAGTCGCACGAGCTTCGTTCCCTCTATTCAGGGCCATGAAGCATTTCCCGACAGAGACTATACTAGGCGCACTGCAAGTGTATCATAACATTATTCACATTATTCGCGCTCATTTCCTCAACGTTGTAGCCTAGGAATACACTCAAAGTCAGATGCGAAGCGTATCACCAATATGATTCTCGGGGCACTCAATTGTAGAGACATGATATCGTTACTGGGATCACTATTTCTACTGATACGGTCCTCAACTCCGTGGTTCGCGTGGATATCTACGTACTGTTGCAAGGTAAACTTCCATGTCCTCCAGAGCGAGATCCGATGGTTTAGTCAAGGGATTGAACTCGATCCCTTTGTCCTCAAGTTGTTGTAGCCGCAATGCTGTTGCGGGACGAGAACGGTTCACGCTATAAAGCTTGATCCTGAGATGAAACAAATATTGGGTAAGCGTGACAAGTCTAGGACAGATAACAGGACAATTGTACTTGCCTATGGCATGAGGATGTCACGTGCAAGTCCCAGCTATCCATCATTACCATCGTTAAACCAACTTAACCCAGAAGAGGACGAACTGTGCGGCACTCACTTCCAAGCAGACCGGACAAAGGTAGGTTGCGTGTTATTGGATGAGTCCCAAGTGCGGACACAAAATTCGAGCCATCCCTCCGCATCAACAGGCACATCGATCTTCCAAAGTCGCCACGCATGGTAATGCTACTCCATCTCGTAGTGAGCACCTCTCCAATTGGCACAGTGAAAAAACAGCGCACCTTCTCCGTCATATCATCTGGGTCTACTGCGTACCAGACGCTTCCCCTATACATAAATGAGAAAGGGGTCAAGTGGCATACTCAGAATTTAACATACCCATCCGGAGACACTTCAACACGTTCCACCCAGTTTCCTCCGCCACTATATGCCCAACCTGTCAACCTTATCTTTCCATCATGAATGATGACTTGTTTATCTTCGGGTGTTATAATAGCGCTCCTACAACACAAAGGTCATAGACTATTGTGTGGGTTGTTGGGAAGGAACGTACGATACGGGCATCTGTTGAATGGAGAAGCCATTTGAATACTTTACGTTTTGCTTTCCAATCTTGGACGGTACGTCAGTAGAGAGGGGTGACCTACTACTCGGGGGGATACCATACCTGCGAGGTGTAATAGAGATATTCCTGGCGTTGTACAGGACCCATACTTGGCTCTTGGAGAGCATTGATTCTATATACCCATTTGCAGCTTCGGGCGCCGATATATCCCGCGACCACAACTCGTAAGGGCGCACCATGAATTTTCGGTAGTGGCTCCCCGTTCATCTCCCAAGCGAGAATGACTTCCTCGTTTAGTCGAACTTTGCGCCATGGGACGGATACTGCGTAATTGTAGACGTTGTTATGCCTGTGGAAAATAGAGATTAGACGGGTGACAGGCGTCAGATGTAGAAGGATACGGTTGAAGTTGTGTTGACAGGATAAAGGGTCAAAACTCACTTGAAATAGGTATCAGCACCAATGAATTCGAGATGTTCGCATTCTGGAAGGACACCACCACAAGCGTATTTGAGGACCTTTTTGAGAGGTACGCCACGATAGACCGCTGTTCCGCTAAGGAAGGACAACTATATGAGGGAACGATCCTGCTGATAAGTGAATCACTGCATACATTGCACCTTCACCTACAGCATCATACGGTCACATAAGCACATGCTATTCTAACACACAGGAGATACGTACCCCATGGAGCGTTGATGAGTTCGTCTCCATCTCCTGGGTATTGTTGTATTTGTTCCAGCCTTCGGGTACCACTACACTGGAGTGTAACGGTGACTTCAACTTGGCTGTTGGTGGCGTTCCAACTTCAGCGCAAAGTATAGACCAGTAACAGTGAGAATATCGCACGGGAACTTCTGTGGATCCATGATATCCTTCAACTTGAGCTTGGCAGGCGTCTTGACCAATCCACCTATCTCGAGCTCGTATGCTTCGGGATCGATATCGGGGACACCACCGTGGTTCCGGACGCTGCGCGCGAGTCTTTAGTACTTGCTCCCCAGCGAGGTAGTAGCAAACACTCACAAGTGATACTTGTTATCCGTCAGCTTGCCTTTCATTAGTTGTTGTCGCGTAGTCTCGCCATTATATGGGAAGTCGAGAACATGGATGAGATCTGGCTTTTCCCTCTGTACAATGTCCCAACTGTGATCAACAATATATGCAATATCCAAGGCTTGGTGGTACTCCTTCCAACGATGTCCAATGAGAATCGGGTTCGTCTTTGGGAGCGGGACAAACTGGAACTCTAAAATTGACTAAATTGAGACTTCTTACAAGCTTTTTAAAGCGAGGCAGCACCTGGGATAGGGCTGAATTGCTTCTTCAGCAGAATATTTTGTGCGATGGTTTTCTTTTGAGGGTACTCCTCCCACTCAATGTATCTGTCACCAGATAATATCAACGTGAGTCAGTGAACTGGGAAACACAAGATATACCCCTTCCATCCAGGTTTCTCCTCTTTGAAAGGATGGATATCGCTCATGGGGGCTTCGCTGGTATCAAGGCAGAAGTTCTTCCCAAGGGTTGGGGACGCTAAAGGAGAGAAGCAAGGGGGTTATAACATATACACAACTGTGACGTCACGGATAGGGCTCAATTCAGTATATGTCAGGGATGAGGGTATGCATATGTCTTAATCTATCTTGCAAGATGAAATAGAAAAAGACCGTTCTCAGCCGGGGTTCGAATTCAGAGTTCTCCAACCCCCTCGGTATGATGAAAGTTCCGAAAAGGACATTCATGTACATGAGACCACCCATCAACATCTTGGACTCCCATTAGACGGGCCTAATTGCTGTAGGAACATCATCCTTTTTGACTTCTCACTAACTTTCTGCGAACGCATACTAATTTGCACCAGGAAGCGGCCATTCCTACAGCCCACTTAGGCCCGTTTACCGGGAGCCCCTATGTGACAAAAAGTCTTCTCGCTGTTTCCTTGTTACCGGAGTATACGCAAGTCTTCTCGCCATCATCTTCCAAGGGATGAGAGATAAGGACAACTTATGAGGGTATGACATATATGGTTTGTATTAGCTCATCGACCTTCTGTTCACCTCTCACGAGGTCAATATAGCACGAAGAAGAGCTGGGAAGCTGTCCGTCTACCGGAAAATGGGTTAGGGCTATGGAAGTGTCGCACATGGTGAGTGATGTGGCGGGTGCTTGTTCTCGTTCTAGAGCCACGTGACATGTTACGGACCTTGTCCTCCTCCGCACCGACCATTTCTGTAGCCAGAATCGCGTCCACCTCCGAAAGTTGGTAACAGGCCATTTGCCCTAATTCCTAGATGCCACCGTGACTCAGGATGGACCAACTAGGACCGCCTGGGAGGTCGACTCCTGCAGGATGTTGACCCCTCTCTTCGGGGTCTATCACAAGTGCAGCATTTCAGCGTTTCCACCGGATATGTGTGTAACCGCAACAGTAGGGGTGTGAATCGTGATAGCCAAGTGACAACAAAAAAAGGAAAAGAGAAAACCTCTAACAAACTAAGTTTTGGTTGCCCAACACCGCTGCAGACCGCTCAACCCAGCTCTGTCGGACGTTCAGGCCTTGTATAGCTCAGACTAATTTGAATTTCATGCATTTAGACGAGAGTGTTATTGCTTTCCTACCCTAAATGCCTATGACTTGCGGGTGAGTTACATCCCCCCGCACCCCCAAGGCTTAGTAGAAGACAAACACTATGGGTTATTGGAGAGTATGCGGTATGTGAGACACGGGTTAAGAGAGTTGGACTGTATGTCCATAACTAAGCGCAGGTGGTAACAAAATTGGATCTATATAAATACAGGGTAACCTTTTGTATGGGAAGTATGAAGGAGATACCGGGAGATGTTAGACACGAGTACGACAACGTAGACGCTGAGCGCCACAAGCTCCGCTTCATTCACCCTTCACGTCGCTTGATCAGACGAGTAATAGGTACCTGCTAATCCAGCCAACACTTGCCCTAGCCCATCAACACGTCCTCGTGTGCACTGTATGCTCGAAATTTCAGCTCTAACCAAGTACTTTTGCCAAGAATTTGCAAGCGCGACTTGATCGTCGGAAACCAGTTCCAGTTGAGAGACACGGTAAGGAAGAGGACCGCTTTGCTAGGGATACAGGCGTCGGCTATATCGTGGGGAGAGCAGAAGTGTTCCGGTACACGCGCGACCATCGTGGGAGTTTCTCGAAGGGCTCCGAAACACTAGCAGTATCCTCCATGTTGAAAGAGTAACACGGTCCGAGAGTCCAGAGCGGTTTGAACTCTTCGGTGCCTCCTTCTCTATGTGCATCGAAAGAGATTACTGGAGGTGGGGTGGGTCAAGAGGTGTAGGTTGGCCTCGTTCCCTTCTGCAGATCCTGAAGCCAGGTATTCCTAAATTCCTGAAATCGAGACGAAGACTCGGCTGTCTTGGAAATACTGTTCAATACAGAACGCACTACGCTTGCAACGGCGATTTCTAGGTTCCTAACTCCTCTCGGGCATGAACGCATAAAATTAGCGTCGCCAGACGGGTTACTAGTACAAAACCCTCTTTTCACCAATGTTCAAGTCCCACCTCCGAGGACTAAATTCTTGCCCTGCAGAATGACAACATCATAGGGTCAACTGAAGGAGCACCCTTCTCTGAGTGCCTGACTAGACCATTGGCAACCTTCTGCATGGTTGCTGGAGAGAGAGGAAGTGGGTGGTTTTGAACCTTACGTCAGTTTACGTTTGCCAAATATTATATCGCCAGATATCATGATATTCACTGGCGATCATCCTAATCATGAGACAGATCCACCCTTTGCACAGGTCTATATATAGCACAAGCGCGACTCAGCCGAGGACGTATTAACCACTTGGGTAACCTAGGTAGTCACTACGCTCACCATGCTTGGCAATGTCTTGTTTGTTACGGTATATATTTCGCCGTCGTTAACTCCACCGTCTGTGGGAGCAGAAGAGAAGGAGAACAATGTGAGGTGTGGAAATTTCGACCAGCATTGGCTCGATTGGATCTCGCGATGCAGAAGAACATTTATGCGATTCTCCCTAACGGTAATCTTCTGAGTCAATGATGGTAAGCGACCAACAAGCTCCACCTTGGGGTGTATGCCTGGTAGACGTAAGACCGTTTTCACAGTATCACACTGATAGCGTACAACTACAAGAGAGCAAAAGAAAATAAACGAAATCCTTTTCTGTGAAGTTGCGTGACATCCGGAATTTCGGGGATAACTCGGTTGCCAAAGTCGCCGACTCGGAGGGGTCCGCTGATACATCTATGCTTGAGCCTCTTGCTGCTAATCACAGAGATTGGTACCTGGTCTGGGGAGTAGTGTCGACTGAATATAGCTATGATCTTGGTGAGGGTATGTACAAAGCACACGGAGGTTGATCATTACACTCCATCCTTAACTGGCAAGTTTGTAGGACATTCAAATCCCGCAAGACCTTCGAGTAGGTTGATCAATAGTAGTCTACTCTATATTACGTCCATCCGTGCATTACCTAGGACAAAATATGTATCTGTGACGACCTTCCAGATAGTACTCCATAATTTTGACCTTCGATTTGGTTGTAAACCAGTATGCCTTAGCACATAGTCTTCTACCCCCCTTCCCCTCAATGTAATTATCAGTAGTCGGTAGAAGCATTGTAAAGTCATTCATCCTGGCCAATACATATTATATAATAATGTCCGTAAGATACTTCGCGCTATATCCGACACCAGGAAGAAGGCTATAGGCCCGCCGCGGAATGTCCCAAGAAATAGAGTCCTCGACAATGCCGTGAATGACTGATGAATATTCAAATGGTTGGCGTACAAGGACTTTGAAAAACACATTGAGGAAGCAAGAATTTTTTGACCAGTCCCCACGAACTGTGGAAACAAGAATGAGATACGTTTCAGAAGGCTTCTCAAGAGTAGCGAGTGATAGCGTTTAAGCCATATAGAGGTCTATTATACAAGAGTTCGACATATGCAGGACATAACAAAAACGATAACTCGCAGCTAAACAGCAAGGCTCCCAGAGAGTGCACGAAGATACATGTACCCATGGCCTCATGGAGAGAAGTCTAGCCCTCTCTGGAAGAGACCATGAGGTCAACGGCCTCGACATGAGCCCCTGCTGTGGTAAGCGAATCTAAGAATAGATGTCTATTCGAGAAGGCCACGCGCCGGGTGATATAACCCCGAGAATGATTATCCCGATGTTCAAGGCTTAGTGTCAATAGCACAGGCATTTCAAGTCAGGGTCGGAAAATCACTGCAGTTATTCGGGGTACGTTCCTACTAGGATACTTAGGAAGAGACCATGTGGCCTGTATTTCATGGTTGGAGTTAGGTTTAACAACTTAGCGCCAAACAACCGAGCCACGCCGTCTTTTCCGAAACAGCCCTGTTCCGCACAAAACCGGTTCTTATATCAGGCTAACCCAGTTTTTCCCCCAACATCAGTGATAGGAGCGAAAATTCTTGAAAGTGATGTCTGCTGGGTAGATTTGAAGAAATCGGCATGTCCTCCTCGCTCCCCAAGTGAGAAGTCGATAGGACCCATGCGACAATATGCTTGCTTCAAACCGCAATTACATATAACTAATCATCCTGATTCTGCTGACTTCCTTTCGCTTGCGTTGACTAGCGTAATGCCGAAAAAATGGAAGACTTCAAGGCCTAGGCTAAGTTAGGTGAGGAAAGAATAACGAAGGTCGTGAATAACAATTCTAAACGAGGGGTAGAAAGGAACAGAACTTGGTAGTAACGAGGTCTATGACATGGAGTGCAGTGTTCTATACAGTATTTATTCTAGCCGCCAGAGTAACGGTCTCGTAACAGTGTTAAGGATGTTAATTTCCTCTCGTAAAATCCAGAGAACACGATCACAGCTCTGCAAGCGGTATATTGTATTGAAATCCGGTACTCAGATATTACATTGAATGATACCTTTCCCTTGGACATAGGCACTAGGAGTCTACGAAATTCCGTATAGTCGAAACCATGTACCCGGTTCGTCCGCTTCTTCCCCAGAAGGAAATTGGGCGGAACTCGAAATTGCGGCTGATTGCGAGTCCAATGAGCTGCAGCGTTGTAGCTTCAATCGTGATGCAGGCTTTTTATCGACCACCTCCAAGGCATAGTAGCCCCGCGGGCCCGTCCTACGGGGTGGTTCTTCAGGCACTTTACGCTCCCCTACCGCCGCGTGAATACCCTAGATCGGTTATTCACGCTCTTCTCCGGTTCGATGCCCCGAGCTACTTTGATGTCATAGAACTTCAAGGCATCTTGGCTGGTGATGCTTCTCTTTCTGGGAGGAGTATTGTCAACAAACTAGAATACAGCTTCTCTTTCCGAGTTCGGGATCCTGACCTCTGTGTGTAAGGGTATGCGACGATTATGTTCGCGGGAACTGCAACTCTAGAAATCGTATAAATGGGCCCCATTCCAGGTCTCCTGACAAGTAGAGCTCGTCGAGACTTCGTTGACTCTTCACCATGGTCGGAAACACTCGTTTCTCCAGGCTGCTTTCTTTCCTTCTCCTTGCTGGCTCAGCGACGGCTGCGCAACAGGGATGGCATTTCGTGCAGAACGGCACGTCCGGTGTCGTCGCACTGGAATCCATGATTATCTCCGACACCTTGGCCCTCTTCTTCGACCGAGCTACGAATGACCCCTTACAAATTGACGGCCACACCACTTGGGGTGCGCTCTGGAATATGCAGACTAATACTGCTTCTCCGCTCCGCATGGTATCGGATAGTTTCTGTGCTTCAGGAGGTTACTTGAGCAACGGGACGATGGTAAATTTTTCCTTTCAGTTCTCGAAATTCATGATACGAGCTTAGGCCACTGCTATAGGTCAGCGTTGGTGGAATAGAAGCCTCAATTCCCGAAGCGAAAGATGGGCGAATGGGCATAAGGATTATGGAGCCTTGCCTTGATCCCAATGGTGTCAACTGCACGGTGTACGACGATCCAGACGTTTTCCATCTCGTAGAGACTAGGTGGTATCCTTCGAGTCTCAGGACTTTCGATGGTTCCTTGGTAAGTTTGTCATTGATTCCTTGCCTCATTTACTGATCATCCTGTCTAGATGGTCATCGGAGGCATGCATGAGGCCACCCCGTTCTACAATACCGATCCCGTTAACAACCTTGAATTCTTCCCGTCGAAAGACGGCGGTGTTCCAAGGCCACTGCAGGTCCTTCCGCGTGCAGGTCCCGCGAATATGTTCCCTCGGTAAGTGCCATAGTCGTGTAGCTCTGTTCAATCACTCACGTCAACCAGTACCATCGGTCTTCCAGATGGCAAAGTCTTCATGGCTGTTGGCAACCAGACCATCATTTACGACATCGAGAAGAACACGGAGACCATGCTTCCCGACCTTCCCAATGGCGTTCACGTTACCAATCCTTTCGACGGTACAGCTGCGCTCCTGCCTCTTCACCCACCGCACTACACTCCCGAGATTCTCATTTGTGGTGGTACGACCACGAGTTCTCAGATCCCGTCTAAGGACTTGTCGACGCAGGATCCTGCCTCAGACCAATGCAGTCGTATGACTATCACGCCTGAGGGTATTAAACGCGGCTGGGAGGTCGAGAAGATGCTTGAGCCTAGGACCATGGCCGAATTTGTCCTTTTGCCGAATGGACAGGTCTTGATTATTAACGGTGCACAGACTGGATATGCGTCCTTCGCTTCGGTGAAGGATCCCATTGGTAACTCGAATGCGGACCATCCTGCGTGCGTATCCAGTTCGATTTCGGACCACGTTGAAGATATTAAACCGAATACACAGGTACACGCCTTCTCTGTACACGCCTGATGCACCGAAAGGAAAGCGTATCAGTAACAAAGGATTGCCAACTTCGGATATTGCTCGTGTTTACCACTCCACTGCGACCCTCACGCCTATGGGGTACGTTGCACATCCATATATTTATGAACGCATAAAGGACTCAATTTCTATCTTCTACCAGCAACATTCTCGTCGGCGGTTCCAATCCCAACCCCGAAATCGTCAACGGGACTGAGTACCACAGGTCAGCAGTTGTTCTTCAGGCCTTCAGGAATAGTCTCCGTCGAGCTCACGTGAACCGCAGTGAATTCCGCATTGAATACCTTAACCCTCCTTACATGACCATGGACCGACCTCAACTTTCCAACGTTCCCAAGCAGATCGCTTACAATACCAAGTTCCATGTGGACGTTTCTATTCCCAAGCACCTTGGACGAAAAAATATTAAAGGTATATTCGTTCTTTCCATGGAAGTGTTCAGACTAACCTGCTTGACAGTTGCGTTGATGGACCTTGGATTCTCAACTCATGGCTTCCACTCGAGCCAGCTTCTTGTGTTCCTGGACGCGAAGCTGTCTAAGAATGGCAAGACCTTGACGCTTACCAGCCCGCCGAACAACCGTGTCTACCCTCCCGGTCCAGGTACGTCGACAGGCGGTTTAGCAATGAATTGACAAACTGATATGGCTCTAGCTTATATCTATGTGACGGTCGACGATGTTACGAGCCATGGAGTCAGAGTTATGATGGGCAATGGTGCTCCGCCCCCCGTTGAGGATCAGGGAGTCCCACTTTCAATTGGGTTCTGAGAGCCTATCCGCTCCTGAAGGTGATATTTCCCACAAATAGACGCGAAATTGGACAGTACTAGTGTTTAGCTTGACCTATCGCGAGGACTTTGTGCATCCTTACCTGAATGATCAATGTTGATTGATGTCCTATACAGCACACTTAAACCGGGGCCGTGTTCGACTGTTCCCGAACCAGACACGACCTGACTTAACGAGAACTTTTTCGAACCCATCATAGTTATTCGGTAGGTCTCGTAGTGCGCGTTGACGAGATATTGCAATCGGCTATCCACCTCAGTTCTTTGCATCCGGTTTCGTTCCTAAGTGCCACAAACTGGATTCCAGAGTAGCATAGAAAAGCGAGGAGTTAAGGGCAAAGCGTCGAAAGTGCACATTTCCCCCAACACTCGGCGTCGGTCCAGGGGCACCGCAACCCAGGACACGTAAGGCGAATTGCAAGTCACGGCCCGGCGTCCTCTCCGCAGACCATTTACAGCATATCAAGTTGTGATGATTGGGGAATCCAAATCTTCAAATACTCAGAGAACGGCCTGATGATATCGTTATCTGTTGGCCAATTGTAGTTCCATTTACCTACGAGCTCCACCTATTCTCGGTTCCGCTGTTATGGGGTGTCCCACTCTCCATTTCAACCTTTGACATTCATCAGCCTTCTAGGACTGACAAGGCAAGCGCTCTCGGAGTGGTTAAATCCCCAGCGACTGAGCCAATGAAATACAGACATAACTGAGGAGCTTTTCATCACCGCCACGGGAGAGGCTTCTTGGCATTAAGTCTTGAAAGGACTATATGTCCAAGCGAGCGTATAGCACGTAGCCTTAGAAGCGTTTACCTGTGGTGCTGGGCCTTTTTTTCTGGGAGAGAGGGGGAGATTTTGAGGCGGCTGCCCTTGATGATGCTATGCTAGACCTTAACATCGCTAACACCGCGCCTGACGGTCCTGGAGCGAGATGGGCCACCAAGCCTAAGCGGGATTGGTGCTCATCGACATACGGTAGCCGAAAGAAGAAGTATATTTTCTGGACCAATGGCGGACTTTTCAGGGTAATTCCACAAATTGTGGCTTGGCCTTTATGGCAGTACATCCTGACTCGCGCTGGAGGAGGTGGTCGGGAATCGGGCTGTGGCTGAGGATGCACGGAGCTCGTCTATATGTGAAAAGCTTTACGTGAGCTTGAAAGACGGAAAACGAACAATGCGATCAACACAGCCTTGCTACGGCTGTTAGGAAAAGTCACACACTTTGTTGCCGTGAAACTAAGAGCGAGATTAGTGCGCTTGGATAGAAGGCTATTGTTGGACCATGGGCACTTGTATGATAGTCGGGAGATGCTTATTGGTGCGATGCCGAGCCAAACAAATACAATCAGACATACTCCCGACTTAGCAACTTAGCAGGGGGGACAGCGACGATGACATTGAACGGACACGCTCGCCCGCCTACCCCCTCGTTTCCGACTCTGAAAGACCGCTTCTCTTTATCCGCGTGTCTATAATGCAGATACTCCCTGAATTCATGGCGCTGCCTCTTGGTTGTATATGAATAGACCGCTCGACCTCTCACCGCCGCCGAATTGGGCGCATACGTGGCGTATCTCCTCAAGCGTCTCGACGTGCTTAGACTGATTCATTCCATACTGAAGTGTCAAATTATTCCTGTTCGTCTGTCTTTGCATGACAAATGGTTCCGTTCTCGTCGCATTTTGTTTGTATTCTTAACTCTCAACCACAGTGTCTTCATGCTGATCCGCGACAGCGGAAAGCTTCCGAAACCCAGAGATGATGACTCCCATCACATGCAAGGAAGACTCCTTAGCATGCTCTACGTTCTCATTCTGGACGCCAATCCGTTCTTGATTCCAAGCTCAAATATAACTAACTCAGCTAGTGGTCGCCAATCCCGATCTGACACCCAGAACACTCTTCTATCTGTAGTGATTTGGCTGTCACCATGGACGCCACATGTAACTGCAACAAGCACGCCATGTTTCAGCTTACCCAGAGGCTGCTGTGCTTCCCACAAGTCCTGATGCCTCGCATCATGTTCAACTTTGGACCTTTGTCCCACTAAACGTAATATCAGGACCCGCTCGCTATCGAGTCTCTTGGTTGTTTCCATTACATTGGCCGTAGATGAATTCCCATTGCACCCACCTTAGAGATTCAGGACCCATCCGTGTGGCAAGTGCTACAGATGTCTTTGCAGCTAAGCTGTCAAGTCGATCATCTGCGCCAGGAATATAACCGACCCAGGACATGCGCTTTCAGGAACTGGAATAGTCAGTCTTCCACAACAGTTACTCGACATTGGGCGCTCCTTTACGCCGTTGCGTCGTAAAGGGCGGTAGAGAGCATAAGACTACCTTTGTGTCGGTAAGCGATGTTGGTTGCCTAGTATCTGCAGCGCAATGCTGTTAGCTGCAACATGGGCTCAGAACTCTGGGCAACAAGAGACGTGGGGTAGCCCCCAATTCGGATCACCTAGAGCTTCTCTTCTCCTCACATTTTTATCGCCCATTCCGCGCTTCGCTATTCTAAAGTCCGGACCCAGTACGAGACTGGGTAGCGCGGAGATCACCCTGGAGACAGGACGTTATGTGACTCGTTCACCGTGTTACCGTGAAACTCACTGAACGTAGTTGAAAGAACCCGAATTATTGACCGTGAACAGTATCTCGACAAGACTCTTTTGTTACGGTCGTGGAAGAAGTGAAGATCAACACTGACAGATTCTTACCAATGTGCAGTACCTGAGTGGATGATTTAGGTAGACCATTATCTCGAGTCGACATACTATCATTGATGCTGTAACGGCGAGCCTTAGGGTTTACACAAGGGAGTTTCAGAATACCCAGACCCAAAATACACGTTTATCACGCGAACATACTTCGAGAATAGTTCAAACAACCCAGTTTGCTACCATCGCACCCTCTCTGCTATATCGATCAAAGTATTATCTGACTGTGCCCGCTCTAGCTTTTCTTGTACCTCAATCAACTTCTCCAAGCAATGTGCGCAGGGCCCGTGTGGAGGAGAGCTAAAAATGCGATGCCAAAACCCACGCTACAGATTCGGCAAATTCTACCAACCGTTTTGGGATCTGTTTCGTGTCTCGGGACTGGTGCATCTATCCTTAGTCGGGAGGACTACTGTCACACTCTACAATGGAGCCGGCCTTGTCGGAGACATAACAGCTTGCTTGAACGTGCAATCTTCATCCACGCCAATAGTCATGGGCTCCGTACTTGATGAGGTAGTAAGATTTTGCGGCGTTCAAAATTACTTTGTTTAGGACCAGGTAGGCGAACAAGTAAGTTCATTTCTCAGGTCCGTATCTCGATTACGCTCCCGCTTCCCATACCAATAATAACCGCACAACACCATCATAGAAGGTAGGTGTGGCAAGTCTTCCGCGGAAACCTCCGAGTTATGATCTCTCTCTGCGTTTGCTCACAGGTGGCAATCATGGCGCTGGCTGTTCAAGGGTAGGAGACTGAGCGGGAAATAGCTTCCATCATTTTTCAATCCATCATTGGACAGAAAGCAATCCACCAGCAATCATTGCCGTCCCGTGCGATGGTTGATCATGGTTATGATAGCTGTCTTCCTTTTTTAAACAGTGAATGTCTGATCAGACTTTCATGATCGTCTATCAGATGACGAGCAGAATTAGAAGACTTGGGTAACGTTATAACCCGCAGTTAGCATTCTTATTCAGTAGCCCCAACTTCCCGCACGTCACTTCACCACTTCCTCAGCGGGCACAGACTAGGTCTGCCCTATACCATTACTTTGTACAATGCCATCACCAGCGGAGAACGCGTACGTCTACTCCGTGCTGTCTGCGGTACACTCCGCTCATTAGACTTTAGACACGGGCCGATGCTCATCGGCACAATATTCAGCATTTTGCTGTATGGTATCATAATTGCACAGATGTACATATACTACACGACCTACAAGAAGTGAGTAGACTTGTCGATGCTGGAACGTAGATTCCTCATTTAACGTCCCCTAAAGAGACCCGAAATGGTTGAAGTTTTTTGTAAGTTCGAATATTTCAAAGGCACAGTTCAAACCCGGGCCTGATCATTATTGTAGGTCTTCATAATCTTCGTTGCAGACACCCTCAACACTGTCTTCAATGCTATATACATATATCAGTCTTTAATTCTGCATTTTGGTGGGCATTCTAATCTTCACAAAAAGCCGTAAGCTCAAACGCTTCGGCTCAGATGACGCACCATTCCTTTTGAAAGCAAACTGGTGTATGTATTCTCGTCTCGCCTCCGAAAGAGCATATTCTGACCACGGTTTGACTCCAGGTTTTGCAACAGGTCAGAAAACTAGCCCCTTCGCGAAGAAAAGGCTGTGGCTGATGAACAGCTCTGTTCGCTGGCCTGTGCAGAACCAGTGACGACAGTAAGATCAGCGATGACTCGGAGCCTCTTCACTGAACTTACAAACGTTTTCCCTTGCAGGCTATAATCGGGCTTATGGTTCAATTATTCTTCGCTTGGAGAATATCCGTTCTCACGAGAAACTGGATAATGGTCGCGATTGTATGCATCTTTTCCATCACTGGAGGAGGTGAGTTCAGCCCTTTTGAGTTGTGATTATTTGGTGTACTAACCGGACCCGACTAAGTGTGCGGCACTATCGTCGGATATGAAGTGACAATCCACCCGGTATTCAGCGAGTTCGCCACTACCCACGGTGTAAGCAGGGGCCACTTACCCGGCTCGAGGTGTCACCGCTGACGAGGTTTAAACTTAGCACATTGTCATCGGCTGGCTCGTCCCTGCAGGTGCTGCTGACCTCATTATCACGTCTACTCTCGTTTGGTATTTGTAGGTCCTTCCACACTGACCAGGCCTCTCCCATTGCTAACTGTACTATTCAGGGTATGCTCGTCAAAGCTTGAAATACTAAGTTAGTGTACTCAACCTCCGTTTGCTAGCAAACACACAGGACCGGTTTTAGGGGCTCCGATATGGTTATTGACCGTATCATCCGAGGTATGTTTCCTTGCCTGAGTCTTCTCAAATAGTAAAGATTAACCTGTTGTTTCAGTCACTATGCAAACAGGCCTTCTCACTTCCACAGTCGCGATTATCAACCTAATCATTTACTTAACACTTCATGTAAGGGCGGTCTGTCCGTAACAATGATGTTTGCTAACTAGGTTTTTGCCTTCTTAGCATAGCGGAGCGTGAGTAGCATGCGCAACACCTACCCTCATGGCCATTTCTCATGATATTATTCTCTTCATAGTCACTTGTTGCTTAACTTCCCACTCTGCAAACTGTACTCGAATTCCCTTGTCAGCAGTTTGAACTCGAGAGGAGGATGGAAGTATGGCAATGACGGCTCAGACCGTTCAACAGGTTCTTCCAGAGACGTTGGGACGTTCCAGGACAAGGGAAATTTCTCAGCTTCGCGGACCCAGGGGTCAGATACCATGCATTCCGGTTGGAAAGACGGTGTCTCTAACACGTCGCGGGGGCCTGTTGGCAAGGTAATTGGGCTCTGTTCCTGAATTTAGGCTTTCCATTTAAAACTGAGACAAACTGTAGGCACTCCATCTTATCGACTCCATGCGATCGAGTGGTAAAGCTAAGCCTGAAGTATTTGTTCACGTCGAGTCCCACGAGTTGCGAGATGTAGCCTCTACAGATAAAAGGGCGTCGATAAGTTCGTTGAATGCACAAGGGGGAGACACCCGCACTGGGGTCCTATTCTACCCAGCCAGGAAAGAGGGTACGGCCAGCCTGTCTTCAGAGGCTAATGTGTAACGGTCATGATCAAAACTCAAGGGCTATGATACATGTAATAGTCTTGCTTTGTTTTCGCTGTTGAAAGTGTAATAAATAATGGAAGAATGAACTGATTCGACCAGGTCGCTATCTACTTATATATTTGCTTATATATTTATTTTGCTGTAGTTTTTCCCGAGAACCTGTGTGTCTCCACGTTTGTGTTTCTATGGAGGGGCCACAAGGCTTACCAGACATCGACGGTGGCATATAAGAGAGCCCTTTGGCAAAGGCTTGTAAGAAGCTAGGTGCAAGAAATCAAGACCTGCAAGTAACTCAAAGCTTCGAGTGTTGCCAATGTTAAATCCCGAGGACAACCCTCAGGCTTCAAGATTGACATTGTACGTTCTTATCTGGCACCGATTCTGGAACATGAAATCTATGCGCTTCGCACTTAAGGAGTCAGTTATGATCAGTTTGCCATTGAATGATTGAAGCCAAGGGGTTCGGGTCCTAACCCTAGACTCGGAGCAGTTTACTATGATGCAACACTGATGTCAAATTTGGTCAATTTGATCTGTCTGTAGTTCTATTGACTAAGCGTCGTGGACACGGAATTCAGTAAAGAGTTGAAAGGTCGCTTCAGTTGGCCTATTGCAGGCTTGACAGGCCCTAGCAATCTATGTTTTGCTCAACTAGCAATGGCACCAAGTGCATTCTCTTTGGCATTTACTGGACGAGATACAATTCTTATACATTTCATTCCTCACGGCGACACTCAAGCTTCACTATATTGCTCAATTTTCTACAATTGACTATCATCCCCTGGGCGATAGTCTTCAAGGATAACCTAGAGATGATATAAATACCTCCTATTCAACGTGAAAGGATTCATGTAAAAGGGACGCACATAATGAGCTCCAAGATCGTCCGGTTCATCAGGAAGGGTCCAAACCTTCCCCGTCTCCAAGTCTTTGATCCTGCAAGCAAAGAAAGAGCTAAGGTCACGATCTCTCTGTAACGCAGGAGTATCTTTCAACGTACAAGGTTCTGTTGGGATCCTCTTGGATCTCCCAGTTGAACCTGACAACGTATTCCTCTAGGATAGCAGCCGGCCTTAAGGTAGGCTTGCCATCGGGAAGTACCTCGGCCTTGGCAACGCCAGACCCGAGACTGTGGAACTCCCAGAGAGTGTGGTTGAACCCAAGGTTGTATTCGAAGACGGCATTCGGACCAAGTTCCTCGGGTTTGAGCGGGACAAAGCTCTTAGGAAGGAGAGACGACTCCTCGACCGGTGAACGGCCGACGTAGACATCGTCTTTGATGTTCTTGATGCGGCAAAGACCTGAAGCGTCGAGAGGCATTGATATTGGTGAAGCGAGTGGAAATCCTGTGGAGGTTTTATAGCTCGGCTGGGGTATTGCCAGATAGAGCGGAGACTCATATCGAATGAGATTGACCTTCGCATTGACAGAGAGAATGTTCATTCAGGACTTTAACTGACTACAGAGCTTTCGAAAGGTAAAGGCAGAGCATCTGGCGCCCGGGTAAAAGCCGCAGTAAATGCTCAGGAACATGGCATTCAGGTGTACAAATATATTATCGCCTCCCAGAATGACGCCTCTCCCCAGAATATGGGGGAAGAGTGGCAGGAGAAGCAAGTCGAGACCAGGGAGGGGAAGGGGATCTTCAAGTGATCAATACACGAGGGTCCGAGCAGGGTGGAGGCTCAAAATGAAGGGTGCAATTCTTACAATTCCGACATTCATACAGCTGCGACGTCCTCGGAAATTGTAGCGAGATCAATTTTAGAAGGCTGCCAGAGGCTCGTAAATGCATCATTCAAGCTGTTATGGGTCAAGGCACGTGGACAGTAGAGAGCCAGACGATGGGAAAAGAATGCACAGTTGAGCTGAAAGACTCTCTGAAAGGGTGCATGGAATGGCGTGCAGGTAAGTATCCTAAACCGTTGTGAGTGTCAGAAAAGAGCCTATGGAAAGAATTTTACTACATTAGAGAAATGATCCCACCAGCTTGCTATATGTTGATTTTTACTTCCGTTCCGCGGGAACCTGTGGACTTCCTGTTTACTACAGGTTGAGCCAGACCCCGGTCTTAACTGTGTATCAGAGTGTCCTTTGCGAAGGTAGGAAGCCGAGACCTGTGACTCGTTTGAAAGCGTTGTCGGTTGTCCAATACCGGCACCATCATTTAGAATTGACATTACACGTTCTTATGAAAAACATGTGGTTGGTGAGAGTCTCACTTAGTAGGCCGGTTCATGTTCAGTTCATGACCATATGTCCCAGGAGGCCTGTACCCAACCCTGTGGTCACCATTAGATTAGTATAACGTAGTGTTGGTATTGAAGCTGAGCGCTGATCCCTCGTGAGGAGTTTTTCACTTTGTGATGCTGTGTTTGAGCGTTTCAAAACATTTGTTGAGAACAGACAACTGAATCAACCCGTCATACTTGAAAGAGAAACTAGGTCACTTAATTCATGTTTTTGGGCCACATGTACGCACTGTCGTACTTGGATGCCACCAACATACTGTTTTCCGAGTGCACTGTAGAGCCTTAGCAATTCACCGCACCCAATTGCCAGCATATTGACGCTATCAGGCTCTTGGCCCTAGGAGCTATCAATTAAGAGCAATCCAGCTGCAGCAGTTCAGTTAAAAGTGAAATGTAGTTTCGATTAATTCTTTGCTGGCCTATCCATGATGGTCCCTAGTAGTACGCGCACATGTTTGGCTCAAATTTGCGTTTGCAAAAAGTACATCGTTATTGACGTTCCCAAAGAAGAAATACAAAAATTCAGAAAGACCAATCTCGTTCTCCAGAACGACCCTCAGCCCTCGTACCCTTCGAACTTCCACAATTGACTTTCGTCTCCCTCGCGATAATCCTCCAGAGTAACCTAAAGATGTAGTGTCAACACCTCCTATCCAAAGTGGAAGTGTTCAAAGTGAAAACAACAAACATGATAGATCCCGGACTCGTCTGGCCCATCAGGGAGCGTCCAAACCTTGTCCGTCTCCTGATCTTTAATCCTGCAAGCAATGAAAAGTACGAGCTCAGAATGTCCTTCTAATTGGTCGAGTAATCCATCAACATACGGGGTTGTTTCTGCTTGTGGGTTTATCTCCCAGCGGAACGCCGAAATATAATTCTGCAAGACAGCAACAGGCCTCAAGGCAGGTTTGCCACTGGGCGACTCATCGGATTTAGCAACCCCAGCCCCGAGAACATGAAACTCGTAGAGAGTCTTGTTAATCCCGGTATCGTATTTGAAGACGGAGTTTAATCCAAGTTCGTTGGGTTTGAGAGGAACAAAGCTCTTGGGAAGGAGAGACTTGTCCTCGACCGGTGAACGACCAACGTAAACGTCATGCTTGACGTTCTTGATGCGGCAAAGACCTGAAGGTTCAAGAAGCATGGGCGTTTATGAACTTGGGAGAAGGCGTTATTGTGTTTTCGCTGGAAAGCTACGAATTTATCGCTTGGCTGGACCGCGCTCTTCGATAGAATGGAGATTCCTAGCGGGCGATGACCTTCGTACGACAGGAGACGACAGGTCGATGACACGGTGAATGTTCGTTAGGAGTTCTATCGGTCACGAGAAAACCTTCGAAATGATGGTGGAGTAGAGTACGGCCCTGGCGCCCTGTGGTAGGAACTTCAGTGGTTGTCCCGAGACCACAGTATCAAGAAATCCAAACTAACCCTTTGGAGTTTTAATCTCCCTCGGGATAAGACTTCTCCGGAAGATACCAAAGAGGAATGGCAGAAAAAGCAGGTCAGAACCAACGAAAGGAAGTGGATCTTCATGGCTATTGTACAAAACCAGGTGGTATGGAGATACGAAGGAGGGGTGCATTTACATAGGAGGCTTTACAATTCCAGCACTGATTTTGTAGTACACAATTGAAGCGTCTTCGGAAGTTATAGCGAGATAAATCTCAGAAGGCATCCCGAGGCTTGCAAATGCATCATTCAAGCTGTCATGAGTCACCACGTGAGTGATGGAGGATCGCACAAAGGGAGAAGAACCCACAACTGAATTGAAAGACTCTCAGAAAGGGTGCATGGAACGACGTGCATGTACGTATCCTACATCACGTTCTGAGTACCAGGAGAGGAACTCGTGGAGAAAACTCACCGCGTCCTTTTTACGGCCTTTAATGGCCCCTCGTGCGCACTTATCCAGTTCGATGACTTCGACGTTGATCCACTGCTGAGCTAGAAAAGAGGTCAGTGCGTCGTCGGTGACGAAAATACGTCTTGCACATACCATAAACAATATCATTGTAGGTCTGGAACAATGACCCCGAAGTTCTAGGGTACTTGTCTAACAGTGGCGCAAGCGTGGAGTACTTGACTTTGTGTTAGAAGGTGATGCTATTATTCATGATGCAGTCGTACTGAAGGGTGCTTATCCATGGCTATGTCATTCAGGTAGGAACTAAGATCATGCACCCATCTGTGGCGAAAATGCGAAGCCATAGCCAAACAAACACAATTATGCTCAGCGTTGGTGGAGCCGGGCCGGCTGAGCGCTGAGCGCCAGCAAGTGCTCAGCGGAGAGATATGACGTAGGTTATCATGGACAAGCAAGCCATTTACTGATAATCATATGAGACTTGCAATGTCCGCTTGGTCATTGGATTTCTCGGCGCGATATACGTTAAATCAATGGACAATTTATCATTTCTTGCATTATTTCTCTGTATCCGCTGCTTTTGAGACACCATTTCTCACCGGGACCCTAGTTCGTGGGCTATCATCAAACCCGGCACCCTGCAGGTATAAATAGATCCGGACGCAGTTATATTCCTTGAACTCCTGACCCGACCTCGGAGAACGAGGTGACTAGCGTGTCGGGTTACCCTAACGAGTGTCGTAAATATCTTCACCTGTGGCCCGTCCTTCCAGGGGACCCAAAAGACGTCGGATTGCGAGCGATAGGAGACCAATGTCGATGGCTCTGCGCCCCCACGACCTCCCATATTCTTCACCATCGAAATCCGCGCCGGACACCTCTAGGGAGGGTCCCGCCCAGGACCTCCGGGACCGAAATGTCGACAGCGCTTTCACCTTCTCGCCCACACTTGGAATCCTTGCCGTACTCAGCATTCTGATCATCCATGCTATGAGCAGCTCATGCTTTGACACCACTCGTGCATGTGTCGCCGTATTAACGTCCATCTTCTTCCTCCCATTCGTGCCGCCCCTTCGGTGGCTGACTAGGATTGCGTTGAAGATATCGTTGTGGTCGACCTTGCGAGCTTTAGC